>APFE030190851.1:0-25097 GCA_000404065.3 Pinus taeda
TAGGAAGGATCGCTAATGGTCGACTGGTTCCTTTGTTAAAGCCTGACAAATTCTGAGTAACAGGCATAAGCGATGGGAAACCAAGCACTTTCGAAGCAGTTGAGGAAAGGATAGTCATTGAAGCCCCTTCATCTATGATAATGCCAAACACGATCATTTTGTGAACTTGTACTATGATCCAGAATGGTACATTAGAAGGAAGGCGGGATCTTGCTAGTCGATTCCAATCGAAGGAAGCAACTAGACTACTTGGAGGGGGTTACCAAATAAACGGTTGAACTAAACACTTGAGTAGCAGGAACTGGGGGATTCTCTTCCTGTTGTGAAGGAACGGGCGGATTGCCCCCGAGTTCATTAGAATCTAAAGTAATAAAAAGAATTTGAATGGTATCATTCTCATTCTCTTTGGGAATGGTATCATCTGAAGGTGGACCTTCTGAATTTAAAACTTGGTCGACTGCCATCTCGACTTGCTGACTTTGGTTTGGTATGGACTCAGAAGATTCACTCTCAATGATAGGTGTTTCGATCGACGTTTGAGTTACGCTAGTCATATTTTCAACTAGTAAAGGACTTGGTGAGAGTTTCTTGTATCTAGGTAGAAGCAGGACGATTATGCAAGATTCTCTTGGCCTCATCCAAAAAGGGACAACAGGGAAGGGTATGGTCCCCTTCACATAGTCTACATGGAGTTTTGACCTTTCCTTTCTATCCATGAACTTCACTATTACTAGTTGATGGTGTACTGTCAATGTGATCACCAGAGGTTGATGACACCGGATGATGCGAACGGGGGGGCCATTCTCTCAAGATTTGAGGAATGCATGGATATTCTCAATGAAAATGGTCTCCTTTGCAAATTATGAATGGATGTCTGGGAGATTTAGTGTGCGTATTTTCACCAGATGATTCATGGTTGCCCCCTTGCTTAACTGAATTCTTCTTCTTCCTCTTCTCAGTCACCCAGTTACTAGCATCGCTATTTTCACCAAGCAAAGAGGAAGAAGGGGAAGGAGAAACAAACGAAGAAGAAGGCGAAGGGTCAACTTCAGTATTAACTGGTTGCTAATTCGATTGCTAAGGAATCATAGTATTTTGAATGACAGAGGTTGAGAAAAGCCAGATCGGTAGACCAATTGTGATTCCTGGAAGTAACAATGTGGCCATATACAGAGCACCAATATTTCCCCAAGAAGAAAATGGACTAGGATTCCCCTCAAGAGGGATTCCATGATTGGTGGACTCCATTATCTCAACCTAAGATCAATGAAGGAATAGGGATATTATTCTGAATTAAATAAATTTTAATTACACTTTGACACAACTTTTCTTTTTCAATTTTTAAGAGTTGATAAAAAGCTAAAGATGACTCTAGCCCCCTTCGATTTTGAATGATCCTGAAGTGACAAGTGCTTAGATGGACCTTTTCTCTTAAGGAATTGAAAAGGAACGAAAGTGACTACTCTAGAAATCTAGACAGAGGGATTACCAAACCAATCACAAAACTGCAATATACACCTTGGTGATAAATTAAAGAGAAATTACCAAGGACTTATCTACGACAGTCAATCTTCCCGAATGTTGTGTTTAGTGCATTGTGATCGATAGGGCAGCATACACGACTTCCTATGGATAAAGGATATAAGCCTATTGTGGTCTCCCAGTACATACTCAAAGGCATAGGGAGCACAAGTCCGTGCTAGCACTTGTCGTATCAAAGAGGAGGAATCACCCAACCTTCGATGAAAACGATAGTTACTAGATTTTAAAACGTCGGAACACGTCTCTAGCCTAGACCTCTAAATGTGTTGCGTTAGGTTCCAAAGCGTTGTTAAGTCCATTGAAATTTATTTTAGAGTTGATCTTGCTTAGAAGTTTGCCTTTCAATGGTTCACCGCATGATGGAGATGTAAAATTCCTAAATGCAATCTATAATGATAAACAATCGTTGTTTATTTTTAGCAATGAAAATCCTAGCTACTAAGGAAAGAAGATTACAGTTCTTTCAAGCAAAGAGCAAAGAGCACACACTAAATGCACTTTTCCTAAATCATATTTCGTACACAGTTTGAATGCAAATGCAAATGCATGTATTTTTTTTTCATTCCCTTAATGTGAGGAATGCCGAAAAAGAGAACTAAGTATAGATCTGAAACATTTCACTCAAAGCGACATTTTGATAATTACTTTTCAAAATGGAAAGGAAGACTAAACGACACTTTTCAATTTCAAATAGAAAATGCTTTCAACACTTCGAATAACAAAAAATCAAATCAAATACAAGACAAAAATTTCAATCGACTACCTAGAGAAGGAAGACCCAATGACACTTCTCTTTTTGACACAAAAACGACAGTTACGACACTTTTTGCACTAGAATCATAGATCAATTTAATTAAATTTTCGACAAAGGATTGTAAATGATGGACAAATACATAAAAACATTTACTAATCCTTATCAATGGAGGCTGAACAATGTAATGCAAGCAGGCTTCAATAATGAGATACTATTTATAAGCAACAAAAAACAACTAAATAGAGCTAAAAACAAAGACAAAAAAACCCCAGATTCCAAGGAGAGAAATAGGATTACTCAGTCATCGCACTTGTGATTCACAGAAACAGGGATGCATCGCACTTGCTACACTCGGGAAGTGCGATGCACAGTGGTTCACAGTGACGGACCGTGCGATGGGCTAGGGAGCGCAACTGAGATGGGTTTCGGCTCAAATTTGCAGTTGATTTCAGTGGATTAAGCTGAGCTATGATGGACAGTAAAGAGCAAAGTATAGGGGTACGATCTTGAGAGGTGACTGAGCTACCAAAAAGGGCATCTACAATGCTTGTAATTCAGATGTTAAATTCATAAACTAAACCAGAGATTGACTGAAGCAACATTCATCTACTTTGCAATTGCAGAGCAAGAGCAGTTCAAAGGCTATCTGGCTAACTTCAAGCTCCGTCTATAGTTTATAAAACAAAAAACAACAACAAACAAACAAGCTATTCGCTCCCCAGCGGAGTCGCCATTTTGTTTTCGGGAAAACTAGTGTCTTTTCGATCTGCTAGCCCTCTAGGATTGGCAGCTATCCTAGAAACAAACAATCAAAGCAATTTGGGATTTCCTCTATGTATGATAGATAAGAGAGAGGCAAAGGAACCAACCTGGATATTCTACTTGATTCCTTGCTTGAACTCTCTCCCCCTCAACAAAGCTTGCAACTCCTTTCCTACTTATCCCGCTTAGAGAATACCTGTAGAGACAAAGTAACAAAACACCATCAAAGCATCTCGATCTATTATATCATAAGCATTGCAGAATCATAAATACAATGAACATACAATGGCATTTAAAAATAACAACATTCAAAAATACACGATTGTATGGAGGAAAACTCAAAGAACTTTATTAAAATAGAAGGGAGAATTACAACCTAGCTGTCTGATCTAGCATCAAAGCCCTCTTCACATCATGAAAAGCAAGATCACCCAAAAATACAATGTTCCTTCTCAAAGACAAACTATCAGCACTTCCTTACAAATTACAAAATTCCAGCCCCCAGATCTCTCATATGAGGGATCCATTTATAGATGTCTGCAAGGGTGTGGGTCATCTCTGGGTTTTTGATTAGTGTCATTCCACTTGTTGTTCTTGGTTCCACTTGGAGATTTCTTGGATCTCTTACTCATCCCTGGGTGAATTCAGAGAGGCAAGTGTCATAGGAGAAGTTTCTAGAAGATTCCATGAGCATCCACTTAGAAAACTGTCTCAGATATTTTTCCATTCTCGCTCATCACACCCCATAGAAGGCCTTTTCAGTATGCATCACACCCTGACAGTGGAGTAGTCAGTATGGTCCAGTTTTGGGTAGTTCTGAGTGGTTTTTCAAGTGGAACTTCTGGGGAATGACGTAATCAGTTGACCATGATCCTTTAGGGTATGAAACAACACTTTTAGGGGTTAAAGAGCCCTTGGTTTATCAACATATAAGATTAGGGTTGCAGTGCCCAAATATGTCTATAATAGGAGGACATTATGTGGGATGTGCCACAGCACAGAAGATTCTTCGCGCTGGACTATGGTGGCCAACTCTACATCAGGATTCAAAAGCACGCTATCAGGCATACGATGTATGTTAACGGACTGGGAAACCATCGTGGAGGGATGAAATGCCGCTCAAGCCACAGATGATACTGCAATCATTCGAAAAATGGGCGATCAACTTTGTGGGGCCTATCACACCTCAAGGAAAGACAAGGGCACACTATATCATCACCGCGATAGAATACTTGACCCGATGGGTAGAAGCACAACTGGTTAAGGACTGCACGGCTGCTATAGTTGCGAAATTTTTGTTCGAGAATGTGTTAATGCAGTTTAGATGTCCAAAAATCCTAATGAGTGACCGTGGAACGCACTTCCTGAATGAGACTATCAGCGCGATCACTGAGGAGTTCCAGATATATCATCAACAAAGTACGCCGCACCATCCGCAAGCAAATGAGACTGTTGAAGCTTTTAACAAGATTTTGGAGACTACGTTGACAAAGGTTTGTAATGCATAGTGAAACGATTGGGATTTGCGCATACCTATTGTGCTATGGGCATACTGCACAACGTGCAAGAAGTTGATGGGCCAGATGCCTTTCCGGCTAGTCTATGGTAAGGAAGCCATCATGCCAATGGAGTACATTGTACCTAGTTTGCACATAACAGTGATGACAGGCATGGTAGATCGTGGGGCTGTGGAAGAAAAGGATCGCACAACTAGAAGAACTTGAGGAGGAATGGTTTTTGGCAAGATTCCATCAGCAGGTACAAAAGCAGTGGGAAAAAAATTGGCATGATCACTATATCAAGATGTGCAATTTCAAAGAAAATGATCTAGTGTTACTAGATGACAACAAGTTCAAGAAATTCCCTGGAAAACTCCGAATGCATTGGCTAGGACCCTATGTAGTAAAAAAAGTCACAAATGGAGGCACGGTCTAGCTTGCCAAGCTGAATGGAGAGCCTTTCCCGGTCAGAGTAAATGGTAGTCACCTGAAGCTCTACATGGGTGGATCGACCACCTGACTAATCGACTAAAGTATAATCTCACCGCTCCAGGCAGTTGAAAGAGAGCGTGGGATGATAAAGCGGTTTGTGAGGGAGCTACAAGACAATAAGGTAGCACGTAGATTTGGTCTGTCATAAGGATCGTGGTTGCATAAAGGGGGATGCGCTGCTACATTGACAAGAAGAGAGGTGATCGTTGTTGTCACTATTCATGATAAGATGTCTAACTCATGGTAAAAAAGAGCGGGCGACGAGAAATTAAGAGACGAGGTACGAGCCAGATCTGGATCGATCTGTCACAAGCTTAACGTTACGGAGCCAGAAATGGAGGGAACCACTGAATTTGATTTTCAAAATGCTTATAATCACAAGGGGGTATCCTGTGAAGGATCTGTGATTATGAGAAAAGTAAGCTATCGCGCCTTTCCATCGGTATGGATCTGTTCATCGTTAACGCAAAAGGAGTCAGCATAAGGGGTGGGATATGGCCAATGGAGATGCAGGATTTTCTGGATAAGGTGGTGATGATGGTCGTGGGTGCCGCGTAGAGTTCAAAACTGACGGTAGAGGATGTAACGAAAATTCTTAGACACGAAGAAAAGCTGGTCTGGATGTTGCTGCCTAATCCATGGGTTGGACGATGACTCATCAAAGATAAGGGAAATAATGTGAATATGGGGATAAATGATGGAATTGCAGTTAACAGTTTGTCTATGATATACTGGGAAGATTGGGATCTCGCGGACAGCGATACCAATCTTGCAAAAGTGCAAAATAAGCTAAAGCAGACAGTGCATATCGTAGACCAGATATTGGAAATTTGTTGTTGTGGCACGAGGAGTTCCCGTAGGCAGCACCCAAGCTAGAGCTAAAATCCTATAAGGGGGTGCTCTATGTTAATTGAGCAGGATGAGCATCGTCGGTTGTGTGAATGAATAGAGGCTAGGGAGCAGGAGCTTGAAGAAGTGTAGCAAGAGACAAAGAGGGAGCAACAGAATGTAGTACGTCACTCACAGGGATGGTGGACTGTGAATCCTTAGCATTGCATATCACCGCATCGATGAGTGACTCAGGATGAGTCACAATGACTGTGTTGGGGGCTTGTTGGGTAGTGGAGGCCCAGCGTAATAGTTTTGGGGCTTAAAAGCCAGAAGTTAGGGTAATGATATTGTAAAAAGTTTAGCGAAGTGTGCGAAGCACGAAATGTAATAGATTGAGTCAAAGGGTTGGCCGCCCGAAAATAATATAAAATAATAAAAAGTGAGTCGGCCTGCCCATGGTTCGTGGACCATGGGAAGGTATAAATAGAGTGAGGCTCTAAGGGTAGAGGTAGCTTTGGAAATAAATCTGATGTGGTATGGGTCTATGAAAGCAATATTCTTTCTGCATTTGTAAGTCCAAGTCAAGGGTGTTGGTAGATAGATAGAGGCTCTACAACTGTGTGCGCAGAGGCCTGGTAGAGTCCGTAGCTATGTGCGCAGACCCCTGCAGCTAAGTGTGCAGGAAAGATCTAGTTGTACTAAGAAGGAGATCAATAAAGATAAGAATTGCTGAATCATTGTGTGTTTCATTGCGAATCTCTTTGTTGCTTATGTTTTGAATTTATGCATATTTTTGTGCACACTGGGTTTTATTGTTAAATGTTTGCTTAAAGACCGTAAGAAGTAGATCTGATCTAGAATACATCCAGTAATAATAAGAATTAAAGAGTGTTGAGGCGCGGACCTTCGCGGAAGTCAAGCAAAGGTACATAGTAGCGTGAGGCAACATAATGGTTCGCTAAACCTATAGACCACATCAAGACATCCCAAGGGTGTGGAAACCTAGTTCCAACACCCTCCCTTACTACCTCAAGTGACACTTTAGGCCGCGCTCCGCGGACTGTTGCCGAAAGGGTCGGTAGTTGCGGGATTTGTTTGGCTAATAACTCATCTGAACCTAGGTTAGGCCCCAATAAGCCAATAATGGATTTCATTTTGAAGAAATTAACAATTAAATCTCATAAATATTTTATTATGTACTTAAAGTCTTTACTCTATTTTGCGGATTCAAATAAAACGCTATAGATCTTGTTTTTAATTGTTATAAACCAGTGAGGACTGCGTTAAATAATGATTTTTGATGCACGAATGATTTCTTCAATACACTCTCATGGTTGAGAATGTTTAAAAGAGTGCTTTATAATTTGGATGAATACAAAATTTGATAACCGTGTCATAATTTTGAGATTGGAAATGGTTTTATAATTTTACATCCTATACATTTCTTACGTAATACTGAATTATGTAGCATCGTATTTGACATGAAAAATGCTGAGCAACCCCGTGACAAGATATTCAATTGAATCTGCAACTTGGTTTCAGGACTTAGCACAATTATAATAATATTGAATTGAAACTTAAAGTGAATGCTTTTCGTGAAATAACTTTATGAGTTTTACTATAGAACAATTTTTGGTCCTTTGAATTTGAGTATGTTAATATAGTTAGTTTAGAATATCCATTTAAGGTTTGCGTTACTTAGTTTCTTTTGAGAGTTTGCATAATTAAATGCTTGTTTATTTGTTACATGCATCCCGAGACTTAGGCTCAACAAATTAGATTTCGTTTTATTGGATTTTTCCCTTAGCATCAAATCGTTTTGATTGAGAATTAATTTTGTCTGGGTTAAACTTAGTATGATTTTGATTCTGTAATGAAGGCATGAGTCTAGCACAATTTTGGTTTGATTCATTTAAAGAGTGAAGTTGAGCTTTTGAGTAGTTTGTCTCATTCGAATTGAAGGTTCTTATTGGAGAATGTTGAGTGATAAATTGTAGTAATTAAATTGTGATAAGTTCCTCCTAGATAAGGATTTGAATTTCTTAATTTAAGAAATCATTTCTCTTTTGTTTACATTTCGATCAATGAAACTAGGATTGATATCATAGTTTAGTTTATATAGTGGTTGGATTATTTAAGTAATGATTGATATTCTTTTGCAATAGAATATGTGTTGCTTGAACTATAAATTTTGAAGTAGTTTGCGTAATGGGTTTGCATCAATTTGTTTGTTTTCTTTACCATTAAGTGAGATTTGAATTAGCTAAGTTATGATCCAAATAGAGTAGTGATTAAAGTTTGAATAGAATAAGAAGTTAGCTTGATAATATTCTTTACTTCAATTTGTTTTATTGGAAATAGTTTGAACAATTCAGCGATTCTGTACTTAGACAATAAATTGATTTCATGTTCTAGTTTAGGTTAGATGTTATGATCCTGCATTACCCGTGCTTGTGCCTCTAAGTCTTACGACCTCGGATTGATAATTTAATGTTGGAATTATTACACATATAATTTCACCAACATTTTTGGCATTATTATTGTGGAGGTGCTAAAGGGATTAGAGCATAATTTCTTTCACAAGTTTTTTTTGTGTGATCTTAGTTGTAGGGAAACTAGAGGGCGGAGAAGATGGTAAGATGTGAGTGAAGAGCCATGCATCTGCTTTGGTTTGGGGTCGCTCCAAATTCTAGTTGTCCAAGTAAGAAAGGAGTTTAATTTTGGTAAGTTTTATTGCAATTAGTTTTAATTCACTAACAATAAAAATACAATCTCTTTACCATGTGTCAAAGATATTGACCAGAATGATGGTGGACCAAGACTAGATTGTAAAAAAACAATTCTTTTTTGAGCTACGTTGTGCTGCTCTGCTCTGAGCCTGCGTCCTCCTTCGCTAGCGGCCTTCAGCCCTCCTGTTTGCCATGGCCCCTCCAGATGCAACCCCAGAGGTGGTAGCTTCCCAAATGGCCTTCTCCACCTCGGTAAAACCCCTTCTGCCCCAACGTCCTCATCCTGCGATTTCGAAATTTGTAAAGAAGTTGGATGGATTGCAAGAAGTAGTTCTTCCTCCTGCCCTTCCTCATATGGCAGCTCTTTCTCTAGCAAAATGAGGCCTCATTGGGAAATTCACTAGCTTGTGGCCCTCTCGGAAGACATTACAAAGGTGGATCGAGCAGAATTGGTTTGACAAAATAAGCGGCAAAATACGTATTCGCTTATGCGGGAAAGGATACTTCACCTTCCAATTTGAATCAGGAGAAGACAAGGATCTAATCTTCATGAAGGGATTGTATTTCATGGATTCCAGAGGATTGTATCTAAATAAATGGACTTCAGACTTCGATTCCAAACTTGATGTCCCTAGTGCAGTCCCGGTCTAGGTCCGACTTCCTCATCTCCCTCTCCATTGTTGGGGAGATGAATCAGTTCAAGCCATCAGTAATGATGTTGGGAAGTTTATTGATTGCAGCAAGCCAAATGACAATATGCAAGCTTGTGTGCGCATCTATGTTGAATTTGATCTCGGCAAGGGTCTTTCGAAAGCTATCAAGCTCAAAGTGGATGACTGGACTCACATCCAGCAGCTCGACTACAAACAGATCTCGTTTAAATGCAAGGTATGTCACGAATATGGACATTTTTCCAACCGCTGCTCTAAGTTAGTTGATGTTGAAAACAATGCACAAGATGAGCAATGGGAAACTGTAAAAAAAAAAAAGACTGCATCCATTCCTAAGGCAAACCCTGAAGCTGCTCCTCCCAAGATTAATCACTCAGCTGCCCCCTCTACCTCCTCCCTGAATCCGCTCCTTAATATTTCTGCCACTGCTCCTCACTCTGAGACTCCTTTGGAATCATCTAACCCCTTTGATGCCCTTTCCCTCCCTGAAAATGACCCCCCCATCCCCATCCCCCTTTCACAAACTTCTCCCTCTTCATCTCATGACCCTCCCCTTACCCGCACAACTAGGAGCTCCTCCAAAGAGCACGGTGTAAATATGGAAACGCATAAAAAACAAGGACCATGTAGAAAATCCATAAAGCAACAGAGGGACGAAAATGCCAAAAAAGACATAGCCATGGGTACACAAAACCCCATAGAAATCTACATTCTGGGGCAAAATAGAAAAGAAGTAGCACACAAGGAGCAAGGAGGGCGAGCAACTCTTCGTATACCCCATACTCAATGATGAACGTCTTATCTTGAAATAGTAGGTGACTAGGGCACCCCTCTAAAATTGTTGCCCTGAAACACCTGATAGCTCATGAGAAACCAGGAATATTAATGCTTCAAGAAACAAAACAAGGACATTAGGATATGAAAGGAATCATTGATCAGCTCAAGCAGTATGAAGGTTACATTTGTGAATCAAGGGGCGCCTCCGACGGAATCACCACCATATGGAACCAAAGTACTTAGACATGCATATCCAATACAATCAGTCAGTATTGGATTACAGTCACTCTAGAGAATCAATGAGATAACAAACAGATAGTCATCTACAATATCTATGCACCAAATCACTTCAGAGATAAAGAGCAATGTTGGGCTTCTCTCAAAATAGACATAGATGATGAAGATAATAGTAATATTATTCTTGGCGGAGATCTCAATCTCATACTCCACTCCAATGAGAAGAGAGGAGGTATTTTTACCCATGATCCCCATAGAACAAAGCTGGAAATTATCATGCAGGAACACAATTTAGTTGACATTGTTCCAAAAAACCACAGATTCACTTGGAACAACCGCAGATTGGGCAAAGATAACAATATGAAGCAGCTAGACATGATTATGATAAATGGCTCTCTTCTTTCCACTTACTCCAATGCTTACGATGTTGTCCTTCCCTATTCGACATTTGATCATTATCCTACATTCCTAGTCCTTGAGGCCCACTACCACTTGGGGCCCATTCCATTTAAATTCAACTCACTTTGGAGCAACATTCCCACCACAGATCATATTTTCAAACTCACGTGGAGTTAGCACATAGAAGGATCGCCAAGATTCATTTGGGAAAGCAAGTTGAAGAGGACCAAATGTACCTTAAAGGATTGGGCAAAGAATTGTTACAAAGAACCGGAGAAGGCCAAAGATGAAATAAAAAGTGAATTAGAAAGGGTCCACAGAAAAATAGATGAACAAGGACTCTCCCAAGAATACAAAGCATTAGAAGGCGATCTCTATTTCTAGCTTTATCATGCCAATAGAGATGAAGAAAAAAAATGGAGAATAAAATCGAGACAAATTTGGTTGCAAGGAGGGGATACAAATTTTGCCTTCTTCCACAAGTAAGCCACAATCAGGGAAATTAGGAATAATGTCACCTCCATCACTGACGAGGAAGGCCATCTCCAAACTACTCAAAATGCTATTAAGAAGACTACCTCAGACTATTACAGCATCCTCCTAACTGAGACAAAAGCAGCAGAAGACTACTCAGATCTTCTTCAGCATATGCCCATGGGAATTAGTGAGGAAATCAATGCAAGCTTAATGAAATAAATTGAAGAGGATGAAATTCAAAATGTCATCTGGACGCTCTAGCCAGACAAAGCCCCGGGGCTAGATGGTTTCCCCATTTGTTTTTATAGAACTTATTGGGGAACTATCAAAAAAGACCTTGTCAAAATGATAAGATGGGCTCAGTGCAAGTGTAAAATCGGAGGATACACTAATGCCACTCATCTTGCCCTTATTCCCAAAGAGAATAAACCCTCATCCTTCTCTCATTTCTGGCCCATTTCTTTGTGCAACTCTTCTTATAAAATTTTGACCAAAATGCTTGCTTCGCGCCTGAAACCTCTCCTTCCCTCTCTCATTTCTGAAAACCAAGGAGGTTTCTTGGCCAACAGATAAATATTCGACTCCATCCTTCTAGTCCAAGAGGCCATTCATTCCAGCCAAACTAGAAATGAAAAAGGCTTCATCCTAAAACTTGACTTAGCCAATGCTTTCAATTGAGTTAGGCACTCCTTTTTATTTGTTTTTTTGGACAAATTGGGATTTGTCGTGCCCTCCATTGACCTTGTCAAAGCATGCATTACTAGCCCCTAGATCTCCCCTCTCATTAATGGTATACCAGGGCCTTCCTTACAAGGAGGGCTTGGAATTAGATCACCAAAACTCCTAAATCTGGCCTTTGGTGGCAAGATTGTGTGGAGACTCATTAATGACAAGCCTACTTGGTGGAAAAAAGTGTTAGAAACCAAATATCTCAATTCCCCAAGGCAACATCTCTTGGATCATGAGATCCCTAGCAAATCTTGTTCTAAAATTTGGGGGTTGTGTAAGAAAGCAATCCCCCTCCTCACACAAAACATTTCCAAGGTTCCCAAGGGTGGTAGTAATATTAGAATTGGAGCAGACAAGATAATGGGCCAGTAAACCATTAGTGGCAGACCTGGTACTCAGCATATCTTATCCTTTCTTAACAACATGGGGATTCATAATTTGGATCATATATCTCAGTGGGACGCCCAGTCTCAGATTTGGAAAGGATGGACCTTCCCAAATATACCCATTGAAATGGAAGCAAGCCTCACCAATATTCAAACCCATCTTCATGGCATTGTCCCCATCAAATGCAACAGTGGTGATGGCTTTCGTTGGGACCCCTTAGGCTCCAACTACACAGTCAAATCCGCTTATCAACAGATCTGCAGCAATGAACACCCCACGCCCATTTGGACGCAGTGGAAAATAGCTTCAAAAACACAAACCCTCCCAAAAATAAAATTCTTTATTTGGGTCCTCCTAAAAGGGAAAGTCCTCACCCCTAAGAATCTAAAAAAACATGGGGTAATTGGCCCATCCCACTGTCCAAATTGTCAAGCAGTTGAAGAAACCATTCAACATCTATTCATAGATTGCCCCTTTGCCATAGCCTGTTGGAGAGAAGCTTTCCGAAACATCAACCTACCTTGGGGTACCAACAGCTCTGTTGCTGAAGCCCTGCAACTATGGAAAAGAAACTACCTTGGTAGCATAAGAAAAACAACGTTGCACGTAGAGTATGGGATTCTTTACCATGCTCTCTCTTGTGGAACATATGGCTAGCTCAAAATTGCATGGTCTTCAAGGACAAAGAAACCAACATAAGGAAGTTATATAATAAGGCATTGAGTCTCACATTGGAAGCAATGTCTGCTAAAAGTCAAGGGAAACTCGACACAACCGATCTCTATGTGGAAGAAAGGAACTTCGGTATTTGCTGGACAAAAACAACAATGCCCACAATAGGAGTAACACCAACAACAGCAACAACTCTAGCTACAGTTGGAAAATTAGAATGAAAGATGAGGAGTTTTCTTTATGGCTCAGAAACTGTAACACCCATTATCTTTTCTTTGATGGTGCCTCTAAATCTAACCCAGGAATGACCGGGGTTGGAGGAATCATCTGTAATGCCAATGGAGACATCATAAATGCCTATGAATGGGGACTAGGCAATCTATCCAATAACAGGGCCAAAGTTCTTTCCCTCTGCCAAGGTCTCCTCCAACTTCAAAAATGTGGCATACACATAGCAACGATCATTAGAGACTCGACTATTATCATCAGCCTAATGGTGCACAACTGAAGCACCTCCAATGTGATCCTACATCAATCAATCAGTAGATGCCAAGCACTTGCCCATCAGATGAAAGAAGCTTGATTCTATCATGTACTTCGTACTCTCAACAAGGAGGCAAATATGCATGCAAATAGATCCTGCTTCCACCCTATTGGCATTCTTCATTTTAATGCCTCTGAGTCACAATGTTTTATGCCATAATCATAAATAAATCACCTCATAGATTATCTACAGAGGTATCCAGTTCCATCGGATCCCTCCTCGCTGACATTTGTATTATTCTCATGATTGATTTAGCTCACGGGTCACCTAAAATCTCCTCCGAATCTATTGCAGAGGATATCAATGTCATAAAATCTCTGAATTCAACCCAAATACTCAACCTCCATATTTTCTCACAAGTGCTCCTGCTGTCTTCATACCATTCCCGTGAACTATCTCTCAATTTTCATGTGAATGCATTTCCATACCTCCTCGATTATCTGGCCAAGCACTTGTATTAATCATGGTCCCCCTCAATCTGAATCACTCCTCCATCTTCCCTCTTCCGCTCTTGCATTCCCCTGCTATGAGTTCGCATCTCCCTCATCATTCTTCATCTTGTTCTTCTGTCCCTTTGCTTTTCAAAGCCCCCTGCTACCTCTCTATCCCAGATCTCTGCCCATTGGAGTTGCGCTTTTATAGGTTTTTTCTACACTGAGGTTCAACAAATTTCTCTCAAAGCATGGCAAGAAGCAAAGATTTCTTCCAGTGCGCTGATCTCTAGGAAGAGTTGGAGAAAATCTACGCATAACAGAAGATCTTGGATACCAAAATTGACACTCAGGCTCAAATTAATAAGGAGAAACATGAGGTCGACCTCAATCTCTTCCATCACAGAGTGTCTTCACTCCAAGGACAATTCAATGACCTCTCAAACAGGTGCAACCATGTCAAAGAGTTTGTGGATATTCTTAAGTATATTTTGGAAAAAAATAATGCTCCAAGTACTAGCTCAGCAAATGCAAGAAATAGAGATGCTAAAGGCAACCCTGAAGAATCCACAACACATTAAATCCACCACATAAGCATTGATTAAGCATGAATTGCAAATACTGTCTTTTGTTATTTCAGTTTGTTATAGTCTATACTAGCTCAGTTTTTCATATAGTTAAGAATGATGGAAGCAAAAGGGATTTTGTTCTCAAAGTTTTCATCCCCTGCTCTGCTTCTCATCTACACTTCCTTGTAACAATGGAGCTTAGTCTCCCCTATCTTTTTTGAATATAAACAACAACCTACCATGTAAAAAAAATTAAAAAATACAAGATCTTTAAAGATAAAACTTTTTTGGGGTGTTGTAAGAACCCCCAGATAATAATCCATGTTGCAAAACAGGGATCATCAATCAACAGGAGAAATTAAATAATGATTAAGAGCTTGAAGAATTTCCTTTGAAGCACTTTCTCAAATCTTAGCGGTAGCTGGGGTATCTAGTTCTCAAGAAGAGTTCATCCTGACCACATTCAGAAAATTATCTATCTCTCCACAGTCAGAAAAGGATTTGGAAGTCTCCCTTAATTTCTCTTGCCTATCTACTAAGGAGATTGAGAAATCATGTACCAAATATGATGGGGAGCATCCAGAAGAACCTGAGAGTGAAGAACTTTCGCCATGCCCAACAACAAGTCTTGCATGCATTCTAGAGACCAATTATCCAAGTTTCTCTGACATGACCGAGGAGGAATTTTAGAGTGGTCCAAATGAAGAAATGGGCCAATACCACCAAGATTACATCGAGCATTGGTTCCAGATCACAATCCGGTCAAAGTAGCACTCTCATATTCAAATATTCTTTGTATCAAATTTTTCAAAACTACTAATTTTTCATGCTCATGTACCTTCTAAAGTTTATATGTTAAATCTGAGCATGAATATATCCTTGTACCTGATTTGCACATGGCTTCATTGGAAGTTATATTTCACTTGAATGAGGACATATTTTCTCCATTATAGTAGTAAAGTTATTCTTGTAATAAATAAATAAATGAAAATAGTAAAGAGAAAAATAAGTCATTTTGTGAAAACTAGCTTGTCTGATGCAACTGGACAGGGAATTGCTTGAAAACCAGGTAATTGGTGGGCAAGGTTCCCAATAAAGTTTGTAAATTTGTATGAGTTCTTAGAAACATGTATCTTTCGAATCATTATGTTTATACTTGAGTTGGCTGATGTGGGATCTATGAAGGCCCACCTGCCAACAAGCCTTGTCCCATCGTCATCAACACATTATCTGAGATCAAGGTTAGGGTTGGATAAGGTACCTAGGAGTCTGTATGCCTTAATGGCAAGTATCCTTGTCATCTAATAAGGAAATACATCTCTTTCTTGGTGGATGAATTATGTAGTCTATTCAACTTTGACAAATCCATTCATGGTTGGTAGAATGTACTTTGAACCTTGATTCGCATTGACACCAAAGGTGGGATATCTCGCATTTATTAAAAACCCTCCTTAACGGTCAATAATCCAATGATTCTTTCGTATATTCGACATCAACACCATTTATTCACATATGCAAGATTGCACTTGGGTGTCTAGTGGTTGAAGACTATATGGTTTTGTGATCTCAACATAGATTTGCAGGAGTTTGGATCTTTGTATCAACATTTCCATTTTCATTTGTAGCAGTGTATTCATTTTAGTAAAGGTTTCCATATAGAATCCTGGCCATTGATTTGCTGCAGTAGTCACCTTTCCTCAGTTTTTTGGGGACTTACAACACCTTAGGCATGGGGGAGAAGGGGACCTTCCTTCACCCTTCTTCAATAGATCAGATCAACAATCACATTAGCTCAAGTGAGTCCATCTTCCACTTCATCCTGAAACACAATACATCAATGAAAAAGGCAAAACTTGAGGTAAATTTGGCTTAAGATTCTCTAATTCATTAGAAGGTTTAGGAAACTTAATGATTAACCACTTCTCATTCTATGCATTTCATCTTTCATAAATCATTATCCTTTTGATTGCCTTCCATTCATTACTCATAGTAAAAAGACTTATACATTGATTTCAAGACCATATAAAAGAAAATCCTTATGAAGGTAGACTTTATAGTTCCTTCTCCTAGCTTTCTATTCATTAGATGAATTCATTACTACCATGAAATGATAAAGGAAACCACCTATAAGAATTGACCTTGTCATGACAGAGTATGCAAACATCTATCCACATACTTACCATCTCCATTGCCACCTCATTTCATTCATCATCTCTTCCTCATCCATCCCTTTCTTGTCCTCAATTTGTATTTCTCTATAAATTAGCATGATATATTAATATGAAGAGTGTTGCTCCACAAGAACCGTCATCTCCAAATATTGAAGCAATGTTGTTCCACAAAGAACCAACATCTACAAAACAATGCTAAGAATATGTCAATGAGAAATGGATTTTTTTGCATGAGGACATGCAAAACCTCAGGCATGGGGGGATGTTCAGCCTCGATTATGCCCATTTTTCCATTGTACAATATCACCATTCATAACCTAAATTCCTATACTTTTACACTCATTTCATACCATATTTCCACAACTTTCTGCCACTACATATCATATGCCTCATGGTCAATTATCATTATATTTCTTAGATTTTATATGATTAGAGATGAATTTTCTATAATTTGCTAATGACTTTTTTGCTAAGTTCATTTGTTACAGGATTCCAATGCCGAAATTCTTCACAAGTTAATTAAAGTAGTTGCTAGAGGTTAAGTACAAAATAAATTATTGTAGGTGAAAATCTAAACTTTGTGCTCAAATTAAGAAGAACCTATATATTCTGACAAACGAGTTTTGTTCAGAGTACCCTCATTCAAGTAACCCAAAAATTGTTTAGCATTGCAAGGAAGGTATGATAAGGGGAATTTTAAGTACATAATCAGTGCTTGCATAAGTACAGAATCGTTGAATGGTTTTGGGTCAGCCACACATTGCACGATCTAAAATATTTCAAATTGGTTTATCATCAACCTGTTCTCCTACTTTATTTAGCTTTGATCTATTCCTTGCTATCTTTAGCTAATTTGTTATAACTATCAGCTGAACTATTAAAATGTCCAATGGTTCTATATGTAATGGTGGGGGGGAAGATATGGATCTATATAGACTCTGTACAGGAGAGCTGAGGAGAGGATTGTCCAGGATTTTTGTACAAGGAATATTTTCCCTCAACATATGATGTATTTTCCATTTGAATTATGAACCTCAATAGATAACTTCTCTTCGACATTTAATTATATGTGAATGTTATGGTTTCTTGTGATTTTTAAGAGCATTGTGTTAATCTAGACTTGCTTCGAGAGAGGCCAGGGACCACCACCACCTGGAACCAAGTCCCGCAGTTAATCTAGTCAACAAGAATTACGTTTGATTCAAATTTAGAAGTGTGGATTTCATTTTAAATAAATTAATGATTAAATCTCATAAATATTTTATTATGTACCTAAAGTCTTTACTCTATTTTGTAGATTTAAATAAAATGCTATAGATCTTGTTTATAATTGTTATAAACTAGCGAGGACTATGTTAAATAACAATTTTCGATGCACAAATGATTTCTTCAATTCACTCTCATGCTTGCGAATATTTAAAAGAGTGCTTTCCATTTTGGATGAATACAAAGTTTGATAACTGTGTCATAAGCTTGAGATTGGAAACGACTTTATAATTTTACAACCTTTAGATTTTGTATGTAATACTAAATTTTGTAGCGTTGCATTTGACTTGAAAAATACCCAGCAGTATCGTGACAAGATATTTGATTGAATCTGCAACTTGGTTTCGAGACTTAGCACAATTATAATAAGATTGAATTGAAACTTAAAGTTAATGCTTTTTGTGAAATACTTTTTTGAGTTTTAGTTTAGAACAATTTTCGGTCCTTTGAATTTGAGTATGCTCATACAGTCAGTTTAGAATATCGATTTAAGGTTTGCGTTACTTAGTTTCTTTTGAGCGTTTGCAAAATTAAATGCTTGTTGATTTGTTACATGCATCTCGGGACTTAGGCTTAGCAAATTAGATTTCGTTTTATTGGATTTTTCCCTTAACTTCAGATCGTTTTGATTGAGCATTAATTTTGTCCGGGTCAAGTTTAGTACGATTTCGATTATGTAATAAAGGCATGAGTCTAGCATTAGTTTGGTTTGATTAATTTAAAGAGTGAAGTTGAGGTTTTGAGTAGTTTGTCTCATTCAAATTGAAGGTCCTTATCAGAGAATGCTGAGTGATAAATTGTATTAATTAAACTGTGATAAGTTCCTCCTAGATATTCATTTGAATTTCTTAATTTAAGCAATCATTTCTCTTTTGTTTACATTCTAATCAACGAAACTAGGATTGATATCATAGTTCAGTTTATATAGTGGTTGGATTATTTAAGTAATGATTGATATTCTTTTGCAATAAAAATCTGTGTTGCTTGAACTATAAATTTTGAAGTAGTTTGCGTAACGGCTTTGCATCAATTTGTTTGTTTGCTTTACCATTAATTGAGCTTTGAATTAGCCAGGATATGATCCAAATATAGTGATTAAGGTTTGAATATAATAAGGATTTAACTTGATAAGATTCTTTGCTTCAGTTTGTGTGATTGGAAATAGTTCGAACAATTCTGTGATTTTGTACTTAGACAGTAAATTGATTTCATTTTCTAGTTTAGGTTAGATGCTCTAATCCTGCGTTACCTGCGCTTGTGCCTCTAAGTCTTATGACCCAAGATTGATAATTTAATGTTGGAATTATTACACATATAATTTCACCAACACACACTGAATTTTAGTCTTTTCATTTGCATGTATGATGTAGTTTAACCGATGAAAATAAACGAACCAAGAGTCCTGCTTGCAAATGAAACATTAAAGCATAGTTTTATTCATAGTTTTAGTATTTGTAATTGGACTACTGGATTTCACACATACAATATCAAATGGATTTGTATATGCACTAGTGGTTGTCAAGTTTCCTTGGAAGTACTGTAAAATGCATATAGAAAACAAAGGCTTAGCAACATGGAATCAAATGTATTTTTATCCTTTTTTCTTTGTTTATATCTACATATATAGATAATAGCTATAATACGATAAAGTTTATCATGTCTATTCCACTCGCTGAAGAAAGATTTTTTCTTAGATTTTCGACTTTCTTTCCTATTTTCAATGGGCATATGAAGGTGGATTGTGAAATTCGGAAAAATCTTTCTTGTTTTTTAACTATAATTTTTTGGCAAGATCAACGCAAAAACTTTTTCATGCAATTGTCTTTATATTAAAAGATATGCTGGAACAAGTTTATAGTGTACTTGAACTTGTCACATATGCAAAATTTGTAAAACAACACATCAAAACCATATGAAAAATGGATAATAACTTTGTAACAATGAAATATACAATAAATCAAAGCTTATTATTGTCCTATCTTGTTCTGCATTCCCATCTGCAATTTCCAACACATATTGCATTGTTGATAGTTGTGTGCATTACCAAAATTGCAAAACACCAATTGTGCTGACTGGAAATGGATCTTCGATACGTGATATATTTGCAATCATCATATTTGGAAAGAATTGACACCATGCGCAAACAGGGCAAATGTTTTCCACAGTGCTAAATCTATTTAGACAAATAATTTTTTCACAATGACCACAATGGTATTTATATTTTGGAATTATCTCGAAATCTCGAATAGAAACACCAACATTTGCTATAAGTTTTGTGTCATGTTGTTTGATAAACTATGTTGTCACAAGAAATGTTATTGTCGTCTTTCCTTTGTTATCTGATAAATATGCATAGAGTATTGCTTTTGTCTTATTTTCTTTGTCTAAAAAGGTTTGATATGTAACCAAGACATCTCCATGAAATATTCCTCTTGTTATATTGTTATTGATATCTTCGATCAACAATTTCATAGTCTTGATCTATTTTTCCCTAGTTATAGCAAAAATGAAGATATCATTCCAACATTTGTTCACTATCTCAGTTTTCCCGTCAAATTGAGGATGATAAGATGAGCTATGAGCTAATTGAGTACCAAGACAAGAAAATATCTATGTCCAAAAATTTCCAGTGAAAATGGGATCTCTGTCACTTACGATAATCTTTGGGTTTCCATGTAGTTTTTGAATTTTTTCCATAAATGCAGTAGCAATTGTAATGGCTTCAAAAGGATGAGATAATGTACAAAATTGTGCACACTTGGTAATTCTATCCACTACCACCATGATGACTCTCTTTCCTTCAAACTTGGGTAAACCTATGATGAAATCCATTAAGACCTCCTCCCAATGTTGACCTAAAATGTCTAAAGGTTGTAACAGACCCAGGGTCTTAAATATCTCAACTTTATTTTGTTGGAAAACCAAACATTTTGCCACAAACTTTTGAATATCAGATTTAAGGCCCTCCCAAAAAAATCCTTCTTGATCATGTGATAAGTTTTTAAAAATATTGAGTTCCCTCCTAAGGGGGAGATGTGAAATTCCAAAAGAATCTTTTGTTTGAGTTGGGATTTTTTACAAAGATATAAGCGATCTTTATACCATAATGAATCATTTTTCTAGCTTAATGTATTAGATGTATTGGGGTCTTACTGTAGATTTTGAATGAGTGTCCACGCTCTTTATCATTCTTCCATTCATCCCTTACTTTGGTTATCCAATAAATTTGGATAATAGACATGGAACAAAGCAATGCTTCCACATCCTCATCCTTTCTTGAGAGTGTATTTGCAACAATATTTTGCTTCCCTTTTTTGTAGATGATTTCAAAGTCATAACCCAACATCTTTGTGACCCATTTTTGTTTCTCTTCTGAAGATAATCTTTATTCCAAAAAACATTTAAGACTATTATGATTTGTTTTTACCTTGAAGTGTCTTCCTATTAGGTAAGGTCGCCATTGCTTTAGTGCATGTAGTATTGCAAACATTTCATTCTCATAAATAGGTTTTTGTAAATACTTAACCTTGATGGGATGACTTTCAAAAGAAATGGGTCTTCCTTATTGCATTAAAACATCACAAATTCCATTTCCTAAGGCATCACATTCTACAATAACGGTTTTTGTGAAGTTTGGCGTAGCTAAGACCGATGCTTGGCACATTGCCTCTTTAAGATGTTTGAAGGCCTTAGTTTCTTTTGGAGTCCAAGAAGATGCATCTTTCTCCAGTAATGTTGTTAGAGGTGCTGATATTCTCCCATAATTCTTAAAAAACTTGCAATAATATCTTGTCAACCCGAGAAATCCTCGAAGATGCTTTATAGTTGTGGGGATTTTGGAGTTTTTTGCATATGCTCCAAAGAAACATTTGGAGGTTTTTACATATAATTGTTTCTCCTCCAATAGTTTGAGCACGCTGTCAACATGTTGAACATGATACTTCCAATACTTGTTATAGATTAGTATATCATCAAAAAATACTAACACAAATTTTCTAAGGGTGGGTTTGAAAATGAAATTCATCAAACCTTGAAATGTGGAAGGTGCATTAGTAAGGCCAAAAGGCATGACAAAAAATTCATAATGACCCTCATGAGTTGTAAATGTTGTTTTTGGAATGTCTTCATTCTTCACCCTAATTTGATGATATCCTGAATGAATATCGAGCTTGGTGAAGTAAATTGCTCGATGTAATTCGTCCAACAATTTGTCAATGACAGGAATGGGAAATTTATCTTTAATAATGAGCTTGTTGAGCTCCCTGTAATTTGGAAACATATGAAATGATCCATCCTTTTTGTGCAATAATACTACTGGAGCAGAGAAAGAACTTTGACTAGGTTGAATTATACCGGTCTCTAGAATTTCTACAATCATACGTTCAATTTCACTCTTTTGGGCATAGGGATATCTGTATGACCTGATGTTTGGAGGAACACTTCCTGGAATCAAATGAATAACATGATCATGATCATGAATAGGTGGGAGGACTTTGGGAGTCTCAAATACCTTGGAATGATTGTCCAAGGATTTTTGGAGATTTTGAGAAATAATGATTTTGATATTGGAATCTCTAGTGAGCATAATTGTGCATTTACACCTGGTTTTTATTTCTTTAGAATATTTTTCATGCCATTAGAGCTGA
This sequence comes from Pinus taeda, assembly GCA_000404065.3. NCBI lineage: Eukaryota > Viridiplantae > Streptophyta > Pinopsida > Pinales > Pinaceae > Pinus > Pinus taeda. Next base: position 22,586 of record APFE030190851.1, read on the forward strand.
TTATATTTCTAGGTTTCCCTATGATACCCATTAATTCAACTTCCTTTCCCTCCCAAAAAAAAATAAAGAAAAGTTCTTGAAAATCAAAATCTATTGTCCCCAAATATTATAACCATTGGACTCCTAGTACAACATCAACACCACCCATTGGAATGGAAAGCATTGGAATATTCAATACATATTCCCCCATGATTAGATTGATATTACGACACTTTCCATATAACTTTATAATTCCACCATTTCCAACCATCACTTGATACTCTGGTACCGAATATAGGAAGCAATTTGATTGCTTGGCCATATTACAATGAATAAAATTATGGGTACTACCTGAATCAATCAACACTATTACCTTTTTCTTCTTGATTTATCCTTTTATCTTGAGAGTTTGAGGAGTGTTAATTCCTGCCAATGCATTACAATACATGGTTGGATTAATTTCTTCTTTTTCCTGGTGTATATCCTCCTTTTTTGATGTTTCTTTTTCCTTTTCTTCCTCCTCTTCAAAATCTATGTACAATAATTTTTTCTCAGCACACTTATGACCTTTAGTGTATTTGTTATCCCAACTGTAACAAAGCCCTTTTTCTCCTTTTTCTTTCAATTTTTGTGGTGTCAACCTAGTAGGTAGGGGAATGTTAGGAGCAACAGCACTTGCATATTTATAGTTATGAGTGGTAGACTTCCTTGTTGCCATAATTTTGCTTTCAAATTTCTTGCCACCCTGAATTCTTTTTGCAATGAATCAAGTTCCCAAAGGTGAACCTAATGTTGGATGTTATCCTTTAAATTATCTATGAAGACATCAATCCTATGCTCCTCTGGAATATCAAATTACCCTGATATTCAATTTTTGGAATTCCTCAATGTGCTCCGTTATTAAACCTTTTTGTTTGAGATTTATCAATTCACTAAAGAAGGTGTTACTCTTTGGATCCTCATAATGTGCTATCATTTCCTCTGTAAAAATTGACCAAGTGAAAAGTGGTTTACGAGAACAAATCCATCGATACCATAAAAACGGGTTTTGTTCTATATATAAATATGCAATGCATACCATTTGTGTGTGTTGCACATCATGGATATCCAAATATTTCTCCATCTGTAGTATCCATGTTACTAGATCCTTGCCATCAAACTTCCTCCTCATATCAATATTTGGAATGTGGCGGGTCTTAAACCCAACATTGGAGTATCTAAAATCATAATTGCTATTACTTTTGTCCTCATAATGATTTTCATGGATTACCTTGTCACCACTGGGAATCCTTTCTTGCAGCAACTTTGTCAACCCTTCCATGTCTACATTTAAGCCGTTCATGTCATCTTTTATTTCTAATTTTAAACCATCCATGTCACATTTTAATTATGCATTTAAACCATACATCTCCCTTTAATTTCATCTTTGGTTTCTATTTGTGAGAGAGAAATTTGTTGCACTCGGTCTTGTAATTTTGATATATAATGTTGCAATTCTTCCTCTTCATGCGTCATAGTAGAGATTTCTAAGGGCTTAATGGGTGTAGAATTCTTTTGTTTTGGAGGAATTTTAGAACCCAATACTGATATCTATGCTTAAATATTCCCTTGGAATCAATTCAAACTATTTTTCAAACAAAATTTATATAAAATTTTAAAAAATACATGCTTTTTTCCTGGTTTTTTAGGAGCTCGATATTGAAGATGTTGTATCTCTGTAATTTCGGATCTCCACAGTCTAAAATTTCGTCTTATGATAGCTCTCTGAGTCTTCTTTCCAACTCCACAAGTCAGACTGAGATTGGATTCTCCAAGAAGGAGTTATGCCTCATCTATCATGATGACCTGATTATAGACTGATTCCATAGTGGGAAGCTGTACAGAGTGCCACATGGCACTGTTTCAACCGTAAACCTTTAAAATGATACACAAGAAACTAGAGTATGTTCTCTTATAGTAAATTTCTACAAAATTCAAATATGATGCTCAGAGAGAACGTTATGACGGTTTTCCCTAGGTCACTTGTTTGAGATTGAATTCTGGAGCCTGTTGTCATGCGGAATGAGTCGATCTTGCGGACAAGATAGACCTTCCTAGAATCTAAAGAAGACCTAATGACAAGCAAACCAACCAGACACTATCTTTCTCTAAATGTGCTTTTGTAAGTAATGGCAAACAAGTGTGTTTAAGGCCTACCATATGTCCAATGCAAGTTTGGGGATGCTCTCACTTCTTTGATCCAAATGAGTTCCTTTGTCGCGAACCTGCAAACACAAACAAGACAAACAAATTAAATAGCACCTGAAAAGCCAATATCATAAAACATATTTAACATGAAAGTCAAGGAGTCCATGAAACAAATAACATGAGATACCTGTTGAGAAAAATGAGTCTGATTGTATTAATTCAAAAGAAGAAGAACTTTACAACCTTTGCCTTGACGCTGTACAAGCTCCTTCCAGGGTCCAACAAGAAGTCTCCTCTACTTTGACAAGTTTCACTCACTCCCCAATGAAGCCAAAAAGGTATGTGA
>APFE030190855.1:1468-29819 GCA_000404065.3 Pinus taeda
TCACCCAACCTACGATGAAAGTGATAGTTACCAGGCTTTACGACGCCGAAATACATCTCTAGCCTAGACTTCTAAATGTTGTGTGTTAGGTTCCAAAGCGTTTTTATGTTCATTGAAATTTATTTTACAGTTGATCTTTCTTAAGAATTTTGCCTTTAAGGTTCACCACGTGATGTAGATATACAACTCCTAAATATGCAATCTAAGATGATAAACAGACATTTACTTTCTCTTTTTGCAATGAAAATCCTAGCTACTAAGGAAAGAGAAGAGAAATTCTTTCAACAAAGAGCAGAGAGCACACACTAAGATGCACTATCTTAAATCAATCTCCACAAGCAGTCTAAATGCAAATGCACATGCATGTATTTGTTTTCTGCTTTCTTAATGTGTGAATGACAAAAATAATACTAAGTACAAATCTGAATTATCTTTTCAAGCAATAGTACTAACAATTATACTTTCAAAAGACGAAAGGAAGATAAGGATGACACTTTGCAATTTTGAATTGAAAACTGCTTTTGACACTTGAAATACCATTAATTCAAATCAAATACAAGAGTAACAGTGTAATCGACTATCAAAAAGAGGAGGATTCTTTTCTTTGACTGAAAACGACACTTACGACACTTTCAAATCAAAAGACAACAGTTCGATTAAGCTATTGTTTGTAAAGGATAATTGTAAATGGCGAAAAATACATAAAAACATTCACAATTCTTTGTACAATGGAGGCTAAATAATGCAAAGGAAGGGAGTTTCAACAGTGGTATACTGATCATAGACAGCAAAACTCCTGAACAAAGCTGATGAGAATGAAGAAAAACCAAAATCTGGAGGCAAAAACAGTCTTATCTGATCATCACACCTGTAACACAAGGAAACATGGATGCATCTCACCTACAGCACATGAGAGGTGTGATGCATCCAGACTGTCAAAAGGAGACAATGCGATGGTCTAGGGACGAGACTTTAACTTGGTTTTTGGTCATAGTTTGCAGCTTAGTTCAGGTATTTAGGCTGAGCTAATGATAGTCAGTAAATACAAAACATAGGGGCTGATCTAATGAGGTTACTTGAGCCACCACCAGGGCACTTAGGATGTTTGCAAGCCAGATGTTGAATTCATAAACTAACCCAGAGATTGACTGAAGCAACGTTTATCTACTTTGCAGTTGCATAGCAAAAGCAATTCGAAGGCTAGCTGGCATAACTTCAAGCTCTGGCTGTAGTTTATAAAGTAAACAAACTAGGAACAAGCAAACAAGCTATTCGCTCCTCAGTATGGTCGCCATTTTGTTATCGGGAAAACTATTTTCCAGAGCTACTAGTCCCACTAAGATGGGTAGCTATCTTAGAAACAAACAAACTAAAGTCACTTATGTTTTCCTTTATGAGAAGTAGATGAGAGAGAAGCAGAGAGTACCAACCTCAGTCTTTCACTTGGCTCCTTTCTTGTTTCCTCTCCCCTTTGATAGATCTTTGCCGCTCCTTCCTCGCTTGTCCCGCTTCAAAGAACACCTGTAGAGTCAAAGCAACATAATACCATTAAAGCATAGAGATCTACAATCATAAACAGTATAGGATCAGATATATATTGACCATACAAATGCATATATCAATTCAATATTCAAAGACATACAAGAATATGGAGGAAAAATCAAAAACCTTTATTGATAGAAGTGGTAGAATAGAGGATTACAACCCATTGATCTAACCCAGCGCTATCCTCCCAGCATGAAAGCCCTTCTTCACCTCATGAAAAGCTAGATCACCCAACACTATGATGTTCCACAAAGAAACCAATAGCACTTCCTTACAAGATGCAAAATTCCAAGCTTTGGATCTCTAGGATGAGGGATCCATATATAGACGTTTGCAGGTGGGTGAGTCAGCGTCTGGGTTTTTTATTAGTGTCGTTTCTCTGATAGTTCTCAATTCCACTTGGAGATTTCATGATCTCTTACTCATCCCTGGGCGAATTCAGAGAGGCGAGTGTCACAGGAGAAGTTTCTGGAAGATTCCATGATCATCCACCTTGCAAACTGTCTCTGCCATTTGTCTACTCTCGCCCATCGCACCCCATAAAAGGGCTTTTCAGTATGCATCGCACCCCCCGTGTGCATTAGGTGGGATGCATCACACTTTGACCATGGAGCAGGTGAGATGGTCCAATTTTGACCAGTTCTGAGCAGTTTTTCATGGAGATCTTCTGGGAGATGATGTAATCAGCTGACCTTATTCCTTTAGGGTATGAAACAAGACTTTTAGGGACTTAGAAGCCCTTGGTTTATGGACATATAATATTGGGGTTGCAGTGCCCAAATATGTCTATAACAGCCTTGGTAAAAGAGCGTATACACGCTGGTTCATCTTATGGATGTAGCATATATCTTCTGAAGTATGATCTATAAGGGTTCTGTTTGATGTTGCAGTATTCAGGGTTCTGCATTGTGTTATGCGGACTGTTTTCTAGTGATAGTATTCTGCATATTCAGATTGGTTGATTGTGATTAGCTTCAGTATTGATGGATGAAATCTAATGATGGATCAGGATCATAATGACTTATCATTATGTGATCTGATAATGAATGGGCTAGATCTTATCATTAACACATGTCTTATCCTCTATGTGTGATTATGTCTGAAGTCTAGAAGTGTAGCAAAGTGTTTGCAAATCTATACGCTAGTTTGATTCAGGGAAGTTGTGTATACACGCAGGTTGGCTTCTTCCAAATAGCATATACACCCTGAAGTATGGTTTTAATATTACAACTGATGTTGAATGATAATGTAGTGATCTAAACTCAGATTTGTGTATTGGTTACAGTAATCTGTCTGTTCCAGGTGATTGATTGAATTTGATTAAGTTTGAATGACTGGTTGATTCAGTTGTGACAGAGGTTCAGTAAGTTTTTGATTCAGTTGTGTCAGAGATACATGGGTTGTCAGTGATTTATTGAGTTTGGATTGAGTTTCAGTGATTACAGTGGTGACTAATTTTGAGCTTCAACGTTGTTGATGGGTCCAGTATGAAAATTGGATGAAACGTGGCCTTCACATTATGATGTTGTGTTCCAGGAGTATCCAGTATGAAAATTTATGAAACGTGGTCCCTGGAGGAAGAGAGAAGGTTGTAGCCTTCTGTAGGTCGTTGCCTACGTGCTAGTAAACATATCGGCTAGTACAAGAGCTAGGGGGTTGTAGCTCCCTTCTAGTAGAAGTTGGAGAACAAGAGAAGGTTGTAGCCTTCTACAGGCAGAAGCCTACGTACTGGTATGAGTCTACACCAGTACAATGTTGTAAACAGATTTTCTTATTATTAAAAGAAGACAGAGATGACAGTATCAGGTGGCTTTTACCCACATTGGGTTTCCACCTTACATCTTGTTGTTCATATGTGTTGCTTATGTGTGATGGTTCTTTCTGTTATTAATTGCACATGGTAATTGTTTAATAAGTACTGATGCACAGATTAAAGATCAACATATGATGAATTAATTGAACCATTAGTTTGTTGCATATACGCTTGTTTCCTTAAACACAGTTGCGTGCACACACAGTTTACCTTCATTGAAGTAGCATATATGAATTGAGTAAGAAAAAGAAAAAGATTATTGACTTGTCTAATACTGATTCACCCCCCCCCCAGTATTATTTCCAACACATACTGCTGACGTGGAAAATGACTAGGCAGGGTCAACGTGGTCAACATTCAATCATATATCACCAAGTGCCACAGTGTGATTGGTTGCAGTTGGTGATGTGGCAGGTGCGTTGGTGCAGTTTTATTGGTTAGTTTTGGACCAATGAAAGAATGCCATGTGACAAGCCCAGAGGCCGCCACGTGGCATATCCCACCGGCCTAGGCATTCTTTGGCATAGTTTGGCATAGTTCAAAAAAATTATATGGAGGCACAAGGGTTTGACCCTGCAACCTCTGGTACACAGTCCACAACACATACCAACTCCGCTACATTTATGACTTAAATGTTATAGCACAGAAAATGTATTAAAAGTTTATTATGTTGAGGTTTGGCAGTTAGGGGAGGGCCAGCGCATAGGCTAGCCCTCCCCATGTGAATGTGACCGTGGTTACATCAAACGGTTATGGAAAATGGTCCACAAACCACACCACAAACGGTTAGTGCTAAGCCATGTGAATGTGTGTAAAGGTTTGTGGTTATGGTTATGTTAACCTCCAGCGGCTCCAAAACTCCAACGGTCTTCGTGCCATGTAAACGCATATCATGGTTTGTGGTTATGGTTAGTTAACCCGACGGCCAGCGGATAATGTGACGATAAACCATGACATGTGACCCTGCTTAACCCGCCGACAGTTACAGTTAGCCTAATCCGCATGATTAGCACTAATCCTCCAGTTAAACAAGGGTTAAAATTTAATTAAAATTAAGTTTAAATCGGCAAAATTTTAGCGGACTCCACCATTTTTTGCGCCAACCCAAAATTTAAGGGCCCTAACTAGAGTTATTCCAATTTTGGAGGAGCTTTTCAGGAAAACGATGTTTGAGCCATAACTGGAGCAAATTTTGACTAAATTGAGTTCAAGAAAAGGTGTTCCTAGCTAATTTCGAAATTTTGAACGCATTGGTGTAGGTATCAGGAACAATAGATCTTTGTAATCAACATTTTTTCCATATTAAGCTAATACAGAGGCCCAAGCCATAGAAGACAGACCAAGGAGATGTAACACAGGAGGGGTGAACTCCTTCATCAAAACACTGTGTTAAATTCTCTTGTTGATGGTTTTCTGTACTTTGAATGTCTGTTATTCAGTACTTGTTTTTTAAGTTATTTTGTTCATGTCTATCACATTATGTAGAAATTCCCACTGTAGATCAACAGATTATGCAATATACTAAAGCAAAATACAAGATCTACTTCTACAACAAACTTGTGGAAGCTTAATCAAATATGAGCAAGATCAAATAGAACAAATAAAACAGATGAAGAGAAATCAATCACACATGAACACAAAATAATACTCTGGGGAAAGCCTCAGCCAAAAACCCCAATCTTTGTATTATCATACAAGTGGAAATATGTTCAGATTACACAAAGAATCAACTCACAAGCTATCCTACTCTCTCTGCAATCGAACAATACAGCTCACAGACTGAATAGACACAAGATATGCCTTCCCTCAGCCCTCCAAGCCTCCTATTTCCTTGCGCAGTTTTCCTTGGGGTCCAATGTTGCCACCTGTGTGAATTGGCCTCATCACACACTCACCAAACCCAAAAGTAACTGCACAATCTCCAAGGAAATATTTCCTTCTGCATGCAAGAGATATCCTCCATGGAATATTCCTGCAACTGATAGTACAATGTCCCATCATCTAATCTCAACTGGGTCTCTATCTGAACTGACATGCATGAGTTATTTATGAGAGAATATTCACTTATATAAAGTGCAGCAGTTACATGCATGCATGCATTAACTAACTGAACTCACAATTAGTTCAACAAACTATTTGAACTAATCTAATTGGACTTAACTTAGTTAACTAAGCTAACTAATTACAACTCATCCTTATCTCTTTAACTAAGGGATAAATTCCTCAATTAATGGGATAATTGTTGCATGTCCTCTCATAGACTTCATGTTTGATTTTCTACAACTAATTAACTCAAGATTAATTAATTAATTATTTTTCAAACAGCTGCTAAGATCAAATTCGAATTTTACTTCTCTATTTTAGTTCAGGGACTAACTAAAATAGGAAGGTATCTCGAATGCTATTTATGGCAGTGCTATTTTTAGCACTTCTATATTTAGCATTTCTTGTTGCTATTTTCAACACTCCCTCTCAACAAGAAAGGGATTTTCAGTAACCCCAATCATGTCTCTGTGGAACTCGAACTTGCATTTTGACAATGCCTTAGTCAAAATGTTTGCATCCTATTCCTCGATTGAAACATATAGTAACAACATGATCCTCTTGACCACACAATCTCGAAGATGGTGATACCAGATATCAATGTGCTTGGTCCTGTCATGAAAAACTGGATTCTCAGAGAGTTTGATACAACTCTGATCATCACAGTAGATCACAGTTGGATGCATCCTCTGACCAAACAATCCCACTAGAATCTTCCGCATCCAAATGGCCTCACATGCAACCTAACTAGCAGCCATGTATTCAACCTCTACTGAGCTAAGTGCAATTGACCTCTGTTTCCTGTTGTACCAGGAAACTACAGCTGAACCAAGGTTGAAGATTCCTCCAGAGGTGCTCTTCCAAACTGATGGAATCTCTGCCCAATCTGCATCTGTGAAGCCCAGAAGCTTCACTCCCTCTGTCCATTTGTACCACAACCCAAACTGAGTTGTGCCTCTGAGGTATCTCAGCACATGCTTCGCTACCTTCCAAAACAGCTTGGTAGGTTAAACCATAGTTTGACTCAGCTAGTTCGCTGCAAAGCATAAGTCTGGTCGTGTGTTCACTAGATACATAAGTGAACCCACAAGCTGCCGATAAATAGTAGCAGCTACTACCTCACCTAAAGTAGCATCCTCCTTCCTCTAGTTCCCAGCTAGAGGAGTCTGCATGGGATTGTACTTCTCCATGTGAAAGTGCCTGAGTATCTCATTGGCATACTTGCCTTGAGACACAAATACTTCCCCATCTTTCTGCCACACCTCCATGCCTAGAAAGTAGTGCATAAGACCCATGTCTTTCATCTCGAACTCTCTTGCAAGGTCCTCCTTGCAAGACTTGATCAACTGATCATCACATGTCAAAATTAGATCATCCACATAAAGAATAATGATCAATGGCTTGCCTTCTACCATGATGTGGTAAAGGTTCGCATCTGCTTCACTCTTGGTGAAGCCCAACCTAGTGAAATAACTATCGATCCTGGTGTACCAAGCATGAAATGCTTGCTTCATCCCATACAGAACCCTCTTGAGTCGGCACACATGTGACTCATGATCGAAGGTCTCGAAACCTTCTGGCTGCTCAATGTACACCTCCTCCTCAATCTTCCCATTGAGGAATGTTTTCTTCACGTCCATTTGATGGATCTTCCAACCCATTTGAGCTGATAGTGCCAACATCGATCTGATAAATGAGTACCTTGCTTCAGGAGCAAAGGTCTCATCGTAGTCAATCCCCTCAACCTGTGAGAAACCTCGGGCAACAAACCTTACCATATGTTTCCCAACACTACCATCAGTTGTCTACTTTACCTTGTAAAGCCATCTGGAACTAACCACTAACTTGTCCTAAGGTCTTGGGACAACATCCCACACATTGTTCCGAATGATAGAGTCGTACTCCTCTACCATTGCATCAACCCAGACTGGTTGTTGCACTACCTCCTCGAATGAAGAAGGTTCAGACTCTACACACTCTCTAACTAGGGCCATGTACCCAGTGTACCGCTTGGGTGACCTCCTCTGTCTGTGCTGAGAAGATGGTTGTCCAACATTCTCCCGCGCATCCAACATCAACCTGTCAGCTTCCCTTGAGCACTTTTGCCCATCTCTGGAAGTCTTAGCATGAGTGGATATCTCCACTCCTGGATCCTCTACATGTGATTGCTCCACATCAATCTGAGGCTCCTCCTTAGGAACTGAAAGTTCCTCCTCTGCATGCAACTTGAGCTCCCTCTCAAGTGATACTTGCATGGCTTTCTGCTCATCAAACTTCAGATCCCTACTGATAACACTATCCTTTGATTGGTAGGTAGGTACACTTGATAGTTGTGGGGTGTATCAATGTACCCCACAAGTATTCCCAACTCAACTGTTGGATCTAACTTCTTCCAGGCTTCTTTAGTCACATGACAGTAAACTAATGATCCAAAGATTCAGAACTAACTCACATCTGGTCGCTTCCCGGAAAAGGCCTCCATAGGTGTCTTCATTCCCAGTATACCGTGTGGGCTTCTGTTCTGCAGGTACACTATTGTATTGCATGCCTAAGCCGACAAATGCAGTGGTATGCTTTGGTCATGCAACATCGCTCGAGCTGCTCCCACAATCAATATGTTCTTCCTTTCGGCCACACCATTCTGCTGTGGGTTATGGGGGTGCCGTCAACTCCCATTTAATTCCTTCTGTAGCGCAAAAGTCCTTAAACTATTGGGAGACATACTCTCCACCATTGTCTCTACGTAAGGCTTTTATTGTCTTTCCAGATTATTTCTCTACCAAGGCTTTAAACTCACAAAACCTCAATAAGGTCTGATCCTTCTTTTGCATAAAGTAGATAAAGTACCTTTGTTTAGCGGTGGAGGTTGTAGAGAATGGTCCACAAACATCTAAGTTAACTCGCTCCAGGATTGCTCCATCTCTACTGTCTCAATCTGAAAAGGAAGATTTGGCATACTTACCCAAGGTGCAACCTTTGCATGTATCTGTCTACTCCATTTTTCCCTTGGGAAGTCCGGTAGATATCTGTTTCATGATCTTCAGGGCTCCATGGTGCAAGTGGCACAATCTTCTATGCCATAGCTCGCCAACATATTGGCTCTACACCATCTCAGCCTTGGAACACAATGCAGCACAATCGTTTACCTCCAGCCTGTAGGGATTCTTTACTCGAATCCCAGTTCGCTTGGTCTGTCCAGTGCTAATATGCCTCAGGAATACCTTTCCTTTACTAAAGACTACATCATAGCCTTTATCTTTTAGTATAGCAACGGACACAAGATTCTTCTTCAGATCTGGTACATACTTTACATCAGTCAGGGTGAGAGGAGCTCCACGCTCCCTCTAAAACACAATTGTACCTTCACCTGCAACATGGTACTTTCCATCATCGCCCATCTCGATCCACATCTGGAGATCCTTCTCCTCCAAGGTACTGAAAAAATTCTTGTCACCTAACATGTGGAATTAAGCTCCACTATTCAGGTACCACACACATCCCACCATGGATGAAACCATGCATGTGATAAGAGAGAAATCCAACTCAAACTGTGAGGCCAGTGCCTCACCATCAGATCCCTTCTTGGATTTCTTCTATGGACAATTCGTAGCATAATGGCCCACTTCATGACAATGAAAGCATCACACTTTCAATTTGTCAAACTTCTTCCCACCATGGGAAGAACTGGATTTGGGATGTGACACCTTCCCTTTCCCTTTTCTCACCTTACTCGCTAAGGCTAGATTTTCCTCATCATCTTACCTTGATGAGGATCCATCTCTGGTGCTTCTTCTTATCTCCTCTTGCATCAAATCTGACCAAAGTCGTTCCCAATCTGGCAGTTTTTCTCTTCCATTAACCAAGTCTTGGTAGCTATTCCAACTCTTAGGAAGACCGAGGAGTGCAAGACTCACCATGTCATCATTGGCTGTCATGATCCCTACACTTCCAAGCTCATCCCTGCAGGTGGTGAGTTTTTTCAGATATGTAGAGATCGTGTCACCCTTTTCGCACTTGATTTTCCGAAGTTTGTCTTTCAACGCCAGCTTCCTCTGATCTTTGTTGTTCTGATATAGATCTTTCAATGTTTTCCACATCGAAAATAGTGTCTCCTTCCCATGGAGGCTCGAGACAATGTGGTCTCGAACTCCCTCCAGGAGGATTTTCCTTGCTCTAGCCACACATTTCTTCCATTCTGCCAATTTTGTAGCATTAGCTGCTATCGACTTGGTGATTTCTTAATCAATGAAGTCCTTTAGACCATTGTCCTCTAATACTACTTCCATGTGATCCTTCCACGCTATATAATTCGAGCTGCCATTAAGGGCATACTCGAGTCTTAAACCGCTGAAGGCCATTGGTGAAATTGAGATGTGATAAGAACTCGATTTCTATAATCAGGAACTTGAAACTTCGAACTTCTCCCTTCCTTGTATATTGTTCTTTGCTTTGATCACCTTTGCTCCGATACCATGTAGAAATTCCCACTGTAGATCAACAAATTATGCAATATACTAAAGCAAAATACAAGATCTGCTTCTACAACAAACCTGCGGAAGCTTAATCGAATATGAGCAAGATCAAACAGAACACATATAACAGATGAAGAGAAATCAATCACACATGAACGTAGAAGAATACTCTGGGGAAAGCCTTAGCTAAAAACCCCGATCTCTGTATTTTCATACAAGTGAAAATATGTTTAGATTACACAAAGAATCAGCTCACAAACTATCCTGCTCTCTCTGCAATCGAACAATATAGCTCACTGACTGAATAGACACAAGATATGCCTTCCCTCAACCCTCCAAGCATCCTATTTCCTTGCGCAGTTTTCCTTGGGGTCCAATGCTGCCACCTATGTGAATTGGCCTCATCACACACTCACCAAACCCAAAAGTAACTGCACAATCTCCAAGGAAAAAATTCCTTCTACATGCAAAGATATCCTCCATGGAATATTACTGCAACTGATAGTACATTGTCCCATCATCTGATCTCAATTAGGTCTCTGTCTGAACTGACATGCATGAGTTATTTACGAGAGAATATTCACTTATCTAAAGTGCAGCAGTTACATGCATGCATGCATTAACTAACTGAACTCACAATTAGTTCAACAAACTATTTGAACTAATCTAACTAGACTTAACTGATCTAACTAATTACAAATCAAATTACAACTCATCCTTATCTCTTTAACTAAGGGATAAATTCCTCAATTAATGGGATAACTATTGCATTTCCTCTCATAGGCTTCATGTTTGATTTTATACAACTAATTAACTAAAGATGAATTAATTAATTATTTTACAAACAACTGCTAAGATCAAATTCGAATTTTATTTCTCTATTTTAGTTCAGGGACTAACTAAAATAGGAAGGTATCCCGAAATGCTATTTATGACAGTGCTATTTTTAGCACTTCTATATTTAGCATTTCTTGTTGCTATTTTCAACACATTAAACTTGATGAAATTTACCTGTTTCAATCAACAAACAACCTAAGGAAATCCATGCATAGGAAGCAATGAAAAATCATGTGTTTATAAATCTGTAATTGAAATGAGCACAACAAAACTAACATTCAAAAACAAATCATTCTCTCACCTAGCTCTTGTTGAATGAGAAATGATCTGACTATTGGGTGCGATACAAAGATGATGCAACAACTTTTCAAGAGACAGGGCCGATTTTTCTTCATCGCCTTGTAGATTGCATAAGCTTGTTTATCAATGGTGAGGTAGTTAAGTTCAGTTCCTTGAAGGCTAGCACTCATGAAAGATATTAGTCGTTCATTGTTTTGATCATCATTTTGTGTAAACACAGTAGCGAGAGAAGTGTCATAAGCAAAACTATAGAGTAGGGAATATTTTCTTAAATCTGGGCTATACAAAGAAGGTGCTTCTGCAATGGATTTTTCAATACAGGAAAATGCGTCCTTTTCCCTTTTATCCCATTTGTAGATTGCATCCTTCTTTACCATCTCCTGTATTGACTTCACAATATGAGCATAATTGGAGATGAACTTGTGAAGGAAGGTAGTTTTCCTCAGGAAAGATTGCATAACTTTCTTCGTCACAAAGAAAGGAATCTGCGTAATTGATTTTACCCTCTCCGGGTCTACTTTAATCCCACTTTTTGAAATTATATGGCCCAAGAGGTTAGCCTTGGACACTACAAAAATAATGTTTTTTGGATTAAGGGATATCCCGTACTTGCGACATTACTCAAAAAATTTCTTCAAGTGGCATATGTGTTCGGATCTCTTTTTGGAAAAAATCATGACATCATTAAGATAGACCACTACGCTCTACCAAATCAGTCAGCAGAATACAATGTTTGTGGCTTGTTGAAATTTTGCATCGGTATTGACCAACCCAAATGGAATTCTCCTAAATGCGAACGTACCCCACTTCGTGTGGAACGTTGTCTTTAGTCTGTCAAGGTCTGAGACTAGAACTTGGTTATAACTAGAATACCCATTCAACAAAGAAAACATCTTTGACATCGATATTGTTTGCGGTATCTATTCCATATACGACAGGGGGTAATTGTCTTTGTCTGAGGTGCATTCAAGATGCGGAAATCAACAGAAAAGCAGATTTCCCCAGACTTATTTACAACCGGGACAAAGTTCGATACCCAAGTAGAATGTCACACTTTATATATGATCCAAGCTTCCAACAATTTCCTCAACTCCTTTTGAATTAGAGGGTCAAGCATCAGATGTACCTTCTACAACTTTTTTTGAAAAGGCTTGGCCCCTTCTTTGATTGGAATCACATGCTGGATTATTTGTGTGTCATAAGTTTTGAGCTCATCGTATGTCCATGTGAATACATCTCGGTATTGCTTGAATAATTGGATAAAAGCTTGTTGCTCCTATGGTGTGCAGCAAGTACCAAGATTGACAAACTTTGGATCCTTTTCATTTCCCATATTTATTTTCTAATGCGACAACGTTGAGTTATGGTTTTTCAAATTGACTACCCCTCGGAAGCGATTCTACAAGTCGTACAACTTTTCCAATGATACCACGCCTTTCGACATGGGGTTCTATTTGCTTGCGCAAGTTGCATCTTGCAACTCTTTTTCGTGCTCGTCTTCGTTGATAACTACATCCTTGAATAGAGTATTGTTCGCCATAAAGTGGAGTATCTATTGGTCATCATTGAAAACATGTAAATTAGTAATATTGTTAGGTATGGATGGTTTATAAATAATTTCTACAAGAAAACCATCCCTAAGCGGTGATAACTTAGCAGCAACATTTGTTAATGCATCTACAGCCGCGTTGTGTATTCTAGGAAAAAAAATAACGTTAAAATATTTGAAATGTGAAATCAAACACCATACCTCTTATTGATAACTTTTCAGATGAGGTAACACACAGTGTAAAGTATCATGTACCTATCGTACGACAATTTCTGAGTCACATGTTTCTTTAAGAAATGAAACATTTTCAAACCCAAGATGAGTGTTTCATATTTTGCGGTGTTGTTTGTGCTCTCAAATTCCAAGCGACTAGAGACAAATGTTTCCTCTGCCACGGGTCTACTAAATCACAACCAGCTCCAGAGCCCTCCTATGTTTTGGAACCATCAAAATATAATGTCCAAAAATCATATGTATAAGGACTATGTGCTACAGTAGTACTACTATTTCTACTACTACTAACTGTACAAATATCATTTTCACCAATTGGACTAGGAAGGAGCTCCAACTGTGTGTTTGGAAAAACTGGCGAAAGTTGAGCAAGATAACACCCTAAATCAATTTCCAAGAAGCAATTTCCAAATATGAGATCCGTGAAAGCCATTGGCTCATTTTCTCCTTCTAAAGGAGTTACCATGTGTTTCATGTATTGCTCTAATTTCACCCAGATCTAATTGTTTTTTTACCTTGTATAAAAGTCACAAATGTGACTAGTCCGTCACAAAATACCCCTGTAACTTGTTGGACTAGTCTATGATCAACAATACACCATATGCTTCTGGAATTTCCACAATTAATATGTTTATACATTAGCGAACTCATTGATCAAATGATAAGTGTATCATCACATTTCTGAGTTCACCAATCATATGGACAAGAGTCCTATCCAGTTGAATGATCTGTGCATTTTCTTTATCCCACTTTACATTTTTTCTTTGCAACCAATTCATGCATTCCGTTTACCGATGCACCAAAAACAACTAAGAAATTGTGTACATTATAATTGAAAATTTCAAACATTAACAGAAATGGACGAAAATATGTTTGCATCTAACATTAAAGAATTAAGTACAAATTCGAGAGAACCAGAGGACATACTAGATCCCTTCTGTTAAGAAGCACCATTACCTAAGAAGACTATCCGAGTGTGCATAAGATCATGTCCCACTGGCTCGTGATCTTCGTTTTATCAAAAATTGAAATATTCGCATGAGCTTTCTTCATCTCTTCAACTATGTTGTAATCCAATGCAGGAGAGATTGTCGAAGTGTCTTGAGGAGTAACTTGGTCTGTGACTTCCAGAGTGATGGACTTACTCTTACTTCTTGCGGAAGTACTTTTTGTCATAACTACATTTCCATACTTTCTCTGCGTGTTCTGTGTTGAGTTGACGGGCGGACTAGTCTTCCTTAACAAATGCTCTTTCAATTCTTGCTTCGTCGACTCTTGTTCAGTGGTTGACCCTTCGCTTCTCAAATTATATCAATTGTTTTTATTCTGGGGCAGGCCATCATTCAATGGCTGATTTTCAGCAATTCTCTTTCTAGTTGGGAGTATGCAACTAAATTTGTTCATGGCATGCCCCATGGTTAGAGTTTCTTTGGTCACAACAGTTTCTTCATTTTCTTCCGCAGGCTCAGTCTTCTCATCAGAAAGTACTATGTCAATAAAATGCACAACAAGAGCATTCATGATTTTCTTCCATTATGGGCATGTTTTTTCTGAATGGTATTCTTGGTGAAAGAAAAAGTACTCATACTCTCAATATTGAGCACAACATTTGAGCTTTGTGCGGACTTGGTCAATTGGTTGTTGTTACTGCTGGAGTTGTCATCCCTTCTCAGGATGTTGAATCTCATAGGCTTGCTACTTACGGTGGTCTAGCTTGACCTCTATTTCAACTCTAGCAACTTGTTGGACAGAGACTTGCTGGTGCCAGTCAAGCATTAAGGATCGAAAACTTCTTTCTCCTTGGCCTTACTTATGGAGGCTTGAGACCTTTTCCCCGTGTCTTCGGAGTCCTTTCTTGATTCAACATATGCGATGACTCCAATCACACGTAGGTCCTTTTCAACTGTGATTTCCTCTATGAAATTCTCGGCCAAAGTTGGCTTCATAGTTCTTTTCACAAACTGTGCAATGTTTGTTCGTAAGGAAGATGTGAAATAATCGATACTGATGAAGTCATGAGGTTTCATGTCTATCGGAAATCTATTCAAGATACGGTTAAACCTCTGATTAAAATCTTTCACTTTTTCTTTGTGATCCATCTTGAGATTGCCCAACTCTTTCAACAACATGGTGAGGGTTTTGTCATCAACAATTTTTTCAAGAAAAATCCTCTTAAACCCCTTCCAATTTTGGATGGAATTCAAAGGAATACTATGATATTGTATAGTTTCTATGCCATCTAAGGTGCATGGAAAAATTCTGCATGCAAAATCATCATAACGTACCTCTATTATTTGCAGATGTAGGTAGAATTTTTCTAGAAGGTCCTCTGATTTTATTGCTTTGTTAAGGTCATACTTTGTTAATATATTTTTAGGATGTTTTGGCATCTTGTGTAGAACACCTAGTAATGAAACTAGGCCTTGAGACATCTAGTCCAGATCTTGGTTTTCCATGTCTTTATCACTATTTTCCCCTTCTTCATAATAATTTGATTGGTTTTCTTCTTATTCCTCTTCTTCATCACCTAAACCACAGAAAGTATCGCCCAAGAGTACCACATTATCACCGTCACCACCGTTGAAGGTTGGAGGTTGCTCTAGTTTTTTTGTGTTTTCTTCAAATTTTGCTAACTCTTCAAGGGTGGCAAGAACTAAATTTTCAACTATTGAGAAAACTATCCCAATGGGGGTGGTATGGTTCTTCTTTGGAAAATGTGGAACATTATGTATTCCGGGTATCAATCCAATGGGTATTGCAAACTTATGAGTGATAGGGTGGATGGACCAGATCTAGTTGTAATATATTTCAAATTTTCTATAGTCTTGGGTGGAGAAGGACTTCCAACTTCAGGAATATGCATAAGGGAGGTGTTGGGGATATTATTTCCTTGACCAGAGGAGGTAAGATTTGGGTGGGTGAGGTTATCAACCATGAAAATCTAGCTACCCTCCTTCTAGTGCCAGAAATGTTGACAGTGTTGGACCCACAAACATTCAAGGGGTCTCCCCGATATGTGGTCCCAATTAGGCCTCACACCATTTGGGATAAGAGCCCCATCCAGAATATGGCCTGGTTGTCGATTGTCTTAAAGATATTCCTTGGCTCTAACTGTCAGCAAGAGAGAGGAGTGAAAATGTGCATTCGAAAATCAAGGGGGTGTGTCTGGTGAGTGTTCAATCATATGTGTTTCAAAGTTATTTTACTATGGAGGGGAGGAGAAGTGAGCCTCTAAGAGAGAGGTAATAGTACCACCCTAGTAGAGACACACATAAACAAGAGGAATATGTACAACATCAAGTGGAATAGTCCACAAAGATGCTATGATCATTGCAACCAATGTAACAAGGAGATATGTCTAGTATCCAGCAGAATAGTCCACAAGGATGCGACAACGATAATAACAATTACAACGCATTCTCAATATGATAAGTACCAAAATAACCGAAATAGTTCAACTAATTTAGCGCAGATGAAAGCAAACATTAATTACAAACATTCACAAAATAGTCTTATGAATATCCATAATCCATGCATGAATAAAGTGATGGCCATAAGGCTTCTTATATTAAGTAAAAGTTCCAAGACACATGTATACAATGAACACCACTAGCTCCAATAGTGGAGTGTTGGAGCCACACTTTGCTCCTCAAAAGAACTAGTTTGTCTCTCTAATGTTATGCAGGAGGAGCCAAGGTGAAAAGTGCCTTGCTCTTACAAAGTGGGTGTATATATATACTAATGAGGAGGTGATGCTTCACCTTCCATATGAATCTTCATCTATCCTCATGATTATTTTATTTCCTATGACTTTTCAACTTTACATGACTCTTCATATTCCATACATGTCCTTTGGACTTTCACTTTACAATACATTTTCGAAACATGAATTACATAATCCACCACAATGGTGTGCCATGTGACAACTCATGACATGACGTGACATGACACTACTAACATGGACTGCTTGATGATGTGTAAATGTCAAGCCATTGTTGTTGTTGTGTGTTGAGTGTCTACTTGAGAATGCTTTTCTTTCCACCTTTGCATGGCTTGGTGATAAGGAATCTTCAATGATATCAATTCTTGAGTTGTGATCACAAACTAGTGTCCCTTTGCTTTCTTTCAGTTGATCAACTTGCATACTCAGCCACAAATATGTATTTCAACATGTTTCCCTTCTCCATCTCCTTATTCATCATCTCGCCATGTCATGATAAGGTACCTACATCTGTAATTTACTCATGATGAGACAACATCAGTCCAAAAACCCCTAGTCTAAGATAGTGCATATTGATCCATTGACTGAGCTAGAACCAAGTAACAAGCTGGGAGAGGGGCTCAGTGACCACGCAGTTGCGCAGTTCAAGAAGTCAGGGGTGAACCTTGAGCCTTGAGGTTGCATAATGTGTGGTCCAGGCTGGACTGAGGAATATAATTGTGTAATTATAAAGGTTAGTGTAATAGGTTGAAGGGATGGACACTAGATCATCACACTACGTAGTTTCGGGAGATAGAGGAGGTTGGCCCATTGCACAATGCGCAGTTGAGGCCAGGTTCGGAAGATCGATTGTGCAATTCTAGGAGTCAAGGTCGGGGCTTGAGCACTAGAACTATGCAGTGTAGCAGTCCTAGAAGGCAGGAACTACACATTGGGTAGGGTTAAGAGGAAAGGTCAAGGCTAGAGGATGAAGATTGTGTGATGCAAAGTTCGGGGAGGTCTGGTGAAGCTAGGTTGCTTGATCGGGAAGCTTTTAAGAAATTGGCTAAGTGCAGGATCGGTGAGGCTGATGTGAATAGTGATAAGACTTCGACAGTAATCACATGCGTAGAATACTTTACAACACAAAAACATAGATCCTACAGAACACATTAACAATGCATTTCCCTTAGTGTGACAACTTTATGACAACTTATGACAAGTGCAACAATAAAGACACATGTTGCAGTGATTGTGACGACACTTGTGCGATAGTGCTTGAAAATTTGGAAATGAGTATGATGGATGTTTACATGGTTAGAACAACTCATTTACACAAATATGACCTATTAAAACCACCATAATAGGCTTATACACATTGTGCAACAACTAACATGCAAAAATATGACATTTTTCCTATCTTGCAAAATTTATTGAAACACCTCAAGAAAACACATGGAATGAGTTTCAATGTGTGTGGTGACAATCTACAAGACCAAGGAAGGCTCTGAAAATGAGAGTAGGCCAAAATTTTGGAGGGTGTTGTAACAATGACAACACAATCCCAACAAGCCCAACTTGTGGGTAGGATGCCAACTGGGGTATACTTTGTCAAGTCTCAAAGATGACAATAGGAAGGATACTACTTAGAATGAGGAAAGGATCAAATCTATCCTATTTCTAGACAATAGGCAGGATACGCATTACCAAGAGGTAAGGATCATAGCTACCCTATTTCTAGAGTTCCTTCAACCTCAGGATCTCTTCAACTCAATTCCTCTCCCTAGAAGCTCTGAAAGGGGGGGATATCATAGCTCAATGATCTCGATCAGTCGGAAGCCTTACCCGGGTCACATCCATCAGTCCAAGTTGCTCTATAAATACCAAAAAACTCCCTTTCAGCAAAGACTTAGTGAGTATGTTTGTTATCTACTCATCAATCGAAATATGATGGAGTCTCACGGCTCCTCCCTGCACCATGTCTCATATATAGTGATACCTAATCCCAATATTCTTGGACTTGTCATGAAATACAAGGTTATCTACCAATAAAATCCCACTCTTATTGTCACAATATATCATGGTCGTATACAAGACCTTCTCAAACAACTCTCCAAAAATCTTCCTCAACTAAACTTCCTCGCAACTAGCCATATCAACAACAATATATTATGCCTCAGTTGTACTCAAAGCTACAGACTTCTACTTCCTACTCATTCAGGATATCATGGTAGAGCCAAAACTAAAAAAACACCCTAATATGCTCTTCCTTTCAATAACATTTCTAGCCCAATCAGCATTGGTGCATCCATGTAGCCTCACATCTTCGACAATATATGCTAGGCCAAGATTAATCGTCCCATGAAAATATATCAACACGTGCTTGGTAGCAACCCAGTGTGCATGAAGAGGCTCGGTCATGAATTGACTAAAATTTTTAACTATAAAACATATGTTTGGTTGGGTGTTCATGAGGAACATAAATGCCCCAATCAGTTGTCATTACTCATAGTGATTTGCTAAGTTAGGTCCAGTAGTATCTCCATATAACTTCTTAAAATTCATCTCCATCAGAGTGGCTATAGAATTTCATTCTACCATTCCAAATATTTGCAATAGTTTCACAACATATTTTCCTTGAGAAATGAAAATATAACTAGGTCTTTTCCACACTTTTAATCCCAGGAAGTAATGCATCAAGCCAAGATCCTCACTCTCAAACTCAGAGGCCAACTCCCTCTTACACTCGAGCATCACAGGCTCACTACCTATCAAGAATAAATTGTCAACATATAAAACCAAAATCAAAGGCATAACTTGGCCCACTTTGAAGTAGAGGTTCTAATTAGCATTTCTTCTTATGAATCCAAGCTTCACTTTGTAACTGTCAATGTCAGCATACCAGGCTCTTGGTGCTTGCTTCAAGCCATATAGTGCTTTCTTCAATCTGCAAACATGAGTTTTCCTATCCTTCACTTCAAATCCCTAACATTGTTAAACATAGACTTATTCCTAAAGTATGCCATGAAGAAATGAAATCTTCACATCCATTTAGTGAAGGGTCCATCCTTAACTAGCAGCAAGAGAAATAATCGAACGGATAGTAGTGTATCGGGAAACTGGTGCAAATATTTCATTGTAATCTTCTCCCTCTTTCTGGGAGAAACCTCTAGCCATGAACCTCGCTTCCATCAGCTCCATGTTTCATCTTGTATACCCATTTCTAAGTCACAATAGATTTTCCTTTAGGTCTTGGACTAACATCCCACACATCATTCTTCATAATAGACTCATATTCTTTAGCCATGGCATCCTTCCAAACATACTCTTTCATTGCTTCTTCAAAAGTGGGAGGTTCATCCTATATGATGGATTTCGTAGCTGGAAACATATCCCTAATATTGGCATGGCTTCTTTCTTTCTATAAATGTTCCTTTGGCAACAACATGTCTCCCAACATCATGTAATGTATCATGAAGCCAAAGAGGCCTCTTCTTGGCATGTGTGATCACATGAGGGGGATCCAAGGGATTCATAGGGTCCATAGGATCATAAACAATGTGCTTCTCATATTCTGGCACAAAAGGACCTTCTAATAGGCCCATGTCATCATCTTTCTTCTCAATAGGAGGAGGCAAAGGAAGGTACCTTTCTTTTCTAAGGGAACTATCTTCATTGAAAGTTACATCCCTACTAAACTTGATTTTACTTTGAACAGATCTATATATATATATCCTAAGGGCTTTACAATTTTCACAATATCCAAAAAACACACCTTTCTTTCTGGTGGCTTCCAACTTTTTTCTCTTGTCATTTAGCACAAGAAAGTACATGAGGCAGCTAAATATCCTTAGATGACTAATATCAAGCTTCACACCTATAAACACTTCTTCGAGATTTTTGTTATCTAGGGCTTGATGAGGAACCATGTTTTGAACATAGACCTTTGTATTTGTGGCTTCTCCCCAAAGGAACTTTGGTAGTTTTTTATCATGCAACATAGCTTGGGAAGCTTCCATGATAGACCTGTTTTTTCTTTTAGCCACACCATTTTGCTTGGGATTATATGCTACAATAGTCCCTTTCTTGATTCGAGCCTCCATGCAAAGTCAATGAACTCATTTGAGGTATATTCTCCACCATTGTCGAACCTGAAAACTTTGATTCTCTTCCTTGTTTGATTCTCTATTAGTGCCTTAAATTCCTTGAACATGTCAAATGCTACATCCATTTGCTTCAAATAGAATATTCATGTTTTCCTGGAGAATTCATCAATAAATATTATATAATATAGGTAGCCACCAAGAGAGTGCACGGGCATGGGTCCACATAGGTCAGAGTGGATGAGTTGCAAAAGATCATTAGTCTTTTTCTTTCTAGAGGGGAATGGTTCCCTTGTATTCTTTCCACTAGCACACCTTGGACGTATACCATCGTGACTAAATTGGACATTAGGGATTCCAGAAACCAACTTTCTTACTTTAGGCAGGGCTTCATAGTGTGGGTATGCTGGTATTTGGTACCATACCTCACTTTGTTTATTGCTATTGTGAACCGATGCTTGCAGTGGTATTCCATTGACTCTATAGAGTCCTTCAATTCTAGATCCCATGGTGAAAGCATCTCCTATGTAAGATTCCATAGACCAAGTGAAGACTTTTCTTCTTATGAAGGCTACTCTCATCCCTTTGTCTTCCAAGGCAAATATAGATACCAAGTTATTCTTTAATCTCGAAACATACATGACATCATGAAGAAGAATGGATTCCTCAAACTCAAAATGAAATTTGACAAAACCAATTCCCTTCACTAGATAAGTGGATTTGTCTACAAGAATGATATGTAGATATGACTCCCTCTCAACTAGATTTGAGAGGACTTCCTTGTATTTAGAGAAAATTTCTAGAAGCCCCACTATCTACTAACTAGTTATCACATGAATATGGAGGAGAGGAACTAGAAAGAGAAAAACTAAGAATATATTCATATTCTGAAGCAATGGCATTATTTTCATACTTTGAGTTCCTTGATCTCTTTTGTGGATGATAGCCTTCTTCACAATCATCAGGGGCATGTTGTTATAGACATTTTTGGGCACTTCAACCCCCAATCATAAATGTCCATAAACTGAGGGCTCCTAAGTCCCTAAAAGTGTTGCTTCACTGCCTAAAGGAACAAGGTCAACTAATTACATCATTTCCCAGAAGTTCTCCACTAAAAACCGCTCATAAATGGTCAAAACTGGACCATACTGAAAGCTCAATGTAGGGGGTGTAATGCATATCACCTTCCCAGTGTACAAGGTGTGATGCATACTGATTTTCTCCTCTATAGGGTGCGATGGTCAGGAATGGACAAATGGCAGGGACCAAAATGCGAGGTGGAAGATCATGGAATCTTCCAGAAGCTTCCCCTCTGACACTTGCCTCTCCATTTTCCGACCAAGGATGAGTAAGAGATCATCATTCTCCAAGTGGAAGCAGGAACTATCAAAGAGAAGACACTAATCAAGATCTCAGAAGATGAATCACCACTCTGTAATCATCTATATATGGATCCCTCATCACAGAGATCCAGGGGCTGGAATTTTGTATATTATAGAGAAGTGTTGTTGGTATTATGGTGTAAATTCATAGTGTTGGGTGATCTAGCTTTACTTGAGGTGAAGAAGGGCTTCTTAGCTGGAGGATGATGCTGGGTCAGAGCACATGGTTGTAATCTTCTTGCTACTTTTCATCTGAATAAAGCTATTATTGTTTCCTTCCATATTCTTGTGTACTTGTTCATATAAGCATGTATATGGTTAATACACATCTGATCCTGTATCATTTATGAATTTAGATCCTTGTTTCTTGCATAATAGTATGTTGTTGTGATTCCACGGGTTCTTTTGAAGCTGGGCAGACAAAGAAGAAGTGGTGAAACTCTATCAAGAAGGAGAGGAAATCGAGCGCAAGACTCAGGTTAGCCCTCTTGGTTCTCCTCTTGTCTCTTTTCTTAAAAGGAAACAATAGTAGAATTTGATTGTTTGTTTCTAAGATAGCCACCCATCTTAGTGGGAATAGCAGCATCCAACTGGACACTATTCCCGGATAACACATGTATTCTTCTTTTATCACCTCTCCTTCTTCTATCATCACCCTTTATTCTATCATCACTTATTCTTCTATCATTTAACCTATTGTTGTTTAAGCCATGATTGTACCTTCAAGCATTTCTGTTTTCTAGATATTCTCGGGTATAGTGACCATGCTTGTGGAAGTTGTAGCATTCAACTTTTGATTATTCCCTTTTGAATATTCTATTGGAACCCCCAAAATATGGAGCAAGTATTTTTTATGGTTTCCCTCTTCCTTTTCTCTTCTTTTCTTGGGAATCAAATGCAAAGGGCTCCCTTTCTTCATGATTTTGAATCCTCCTCTCAAGATCATCCTGGTTTCTTCTTGAGTTCACTTACCAACGACCTCATAAAATGTCAACAACTTGTCATTGTTTCTTATAGTAGTAATAAAGGTTTCCGAAATAGGAGGAAGACCTTGAAGAGTGACCAACACCAACTCTATGTTAGATATAGACTCACCAATAGTCTGGAATTGATATCTTAGTTGGGATACCCTCATGAAATATCATTGCATAGATTCCCCCTTGTTCATATTTAATTCTTGAATTTATTCTTCAAGGAGAGGATATGGTTCAAGTTGTTGACCTCATACATCTCAACTAGCTTATAATAGATGTCCTTAAACTTCTTCAATTTTCCAACATAAATAAGCAAATGATCTTGCAAGGAATCAATAAGAATTTTCTTAGCTTTGATCCCACCTTTCTTATACTTTGACTTGGTAGCAACAAGAGCATTTTCTATAGGCTCAAGATCTTTTCCTTTTACAGAATTCCAATACATCATTTTCATCCAATATTACTTCCAACTTGATCCTCCAAGAAACAAAGCTTTATGTGTCACCCAACTTCTTGGAATCCTTGAAATAAGAGATAGACATATTGACCAAGTCAAATAGGACCCTTAAACTTCAAAGGTGATTGCTTTAGTCTCTTGTCTCCTTGGGCTTGTATTCACCTTGGCTTTCATTCCATGATAATTTTCCACTATTTTATGCTATTATAATCACTTATCCCAATATTTTCTTCAATTAGCAATCACTTTCAAATCATTTTCATATTCCAGTAACAAATAAAAATTGTAGATCGAATAGTAAATGCAATGAAAAATAGAAGACAATTAGGAGCAATAACAAGAGACACAAGCTTTGGTCAAAGGCCAGGGTAAAACCCCACAAGGGGGAAAACCCTTTCAAATTATTCTTCTTATTAGATTGTCATAAAATTTTCAACATAGAGATACAATGATTCAATTCATCAACCAAAGAGTCAAATTCAATTCTTTGACTATCCAAAATATCAACCAAACAATATCCAATAGATGAGCCTTAATGTCAAATCTCATCAACAAGTCAAAGTCTACAATTTTGTCAAAGTTAACTACAATCAAAGATGCCCTAACCAGTCCTGAAGTCAATAGTCAAACTCCTCCAAAAGGGCTCGGTCATCGGTCAAAATATTCAACCCTCCAAGCTAGTCAAACCTTAGTAAAAAAAGTCCCAAACAACTCGGTCAAAGGAGAGAAAAGATTCTTGCAGTCAAACTTTAGATTTTAGAGGTCAAATTCAATGGTTAGCAGTAGTCAAAATTACCTAGAAAATCTTGGCTCCTCCATAGAAAAATCAGCCTCAAAAGATTGGAATTTTGCAAGTCAAAGGAGATCAAAACTCCAAGTGTTTCCAAGAAAACTAGTGTCTTTTCGATCAACTAGCCCTCTAGAATTGGTAGCTATCCTAGAAACAAACAATCAAAGCAATTTGGGATTTCTTCTATGTATGATAGATAAGAGAGAAGCAAAGGAACCAACCTAGATCTTCCGCTTAGCTCCTTGCTTGATTTCTCTCCCCCTTGACAGAGCTTGCAACTCCTCTCCTACTTATCCCGCTTAGATAATACCTGTAGAGACACAGTAACAAAACATCGTCAAAGCATCTTGATCTATATTATTATAGGCATTGCAGAATCAGAAATACAATGAACATACAATGGCATTCACAAATAATAACATTCACAATTGCACAATTGTATGGAAGAAAACTCAAAGAACTTTATTAAATAAAAGGGAGAATTATAACCCAGCTATCTGATCCAGCATCATCCTCCCAGCATCAAATCCCTCTTCACCTCATGAAAAGCAAGATCACATCAACAATACAATGCTCTTTCTCAACCACAAACTATCAGCACTTCCTTGCAAATTACAAAATTCCAGCCTCCAAATCTCTCAGATGAGGGATCCATTTATAGATGTATGTAAGGGTGTGAGTCATCTCTGGGGTTTTGATTAGTGTCATTCCACTTGTTGTTTTTGGTTCCACTTGGAGATTTCTTGGATCTCTTACTCATCCCTAGGTAAATTCAGAGAGGCAAGTGTCATAGGAGAAGTTTCTAGAAGATTCCATGAGCGTCCACTTAGCAAATTGTCTCAGACATTTGTCCATCCTCGCTCATCGCACCCTACAGAAGGCCTTATCAATATGCATCGCACCTGGCTAGTGTAGGAGTCAGTATGCATCGTACCCTGATAGTGGAGCAGTCAGTATGGTCCTGTTTTGGCCAGTTCTGGATGGTTTTTCAAGTGGAACTTTTGGGGAATGATGTAATCAGTTGACCATGATCCTTTAGGGTATGAAACAACACTTTTAGGGGTTAAAGAGCCCTTAGTTTTTCGACATATAAGATTGGGATTGCAGTGCCCAAATATGTCTATAACACCAAGTCAAACTTGGTCAATGGTCACCCAAACAGAAAATCACTGCAGAATTTCAGAATTTCCCTTGAACCTTTGCATGTCTGAACTCAACTGCCTTGTTTCAAATCTATATGAACCAATCACAAGAGGAGAGAGAAGAAGATGTGAGTTGATGTAATGTCCAAATGAGGTTGCCTTAACTTGTATTTATATGCTTCTTTGGAGACCCAATTTGTCCTTTATGTTGACCTGTACTTTTGTGCACATGTGGGTTTTCATATTTAAAATATATTTTTCCTTGACCAAATTAAATACTTCCAAGGGAAAAGAGGGTCTCCTCTAGATAGAGAAGGTTGTCCAAAGGATAGAATTTGTCCCTGAGCTGCCATATTAACAATAGTTTGGGGTGAAATTACAAAAGAAAAGACTCATTTTCTGTTCTTAATATCTTTTGCAAGCTTGAATTAATTGGAAGTGTAGTAGTTAAACTCTTATGTTTGAGAAGTTTCAATTAATGATATTTCTTAATTCATTTAATTTGTTGTATTCATTGATAATAATTGGTTGTATATGAAGACCCATTCACTTATTTAGAGTACCTTCATCATGTACTAATGGCATGATGTGGTAGATTCATTAGTAAGATTCGTTCTTGAATTAGCATCATTGGTTAAATTACTCCATTGCTCATTTTTAGACCCTTGTATTTTACTTAATTCCATTAACCAATTAATAAGCATCGATTCCATCCTTACTTTTAATGTTTCAATGCAAATATTTTCCTATTTTTTAATCTATCCTTTGTGTTTGAGTCCAATTGATAGATTATATCATTTAGGGAAATCATGCTTATAGCTACAAATGTAGCAGATATGAAGTGAGAGAGGTGAATGCTAAAGTAACAGCGGATAGTTCCTCCAATGTCGCACCAAATATATCCTCATTGATATATTGCAATTTGGATTTGGGAAGTCATGTTTAGGGGATAATGCTCCCTTGGCTATAACTTTTCTTAATAACAACTCATACTCCACTCCTAATAGATAGGTACTAACCATTTATGTGTTACCATGTTATTTCAATTATTTTTAATGAATACTCTATTGCCTATGCACTCCATTTTCAAATCCATTATATTGGAGCTTAAAAATAAATATGATTTAAGTTATAGGTACACTCCGTCGAGCTGGAAAAACATCAATTATAAAGCAAGGGAGGCTATTTTGAAAAGGCCATCCTGTTATGTCATCTTTTGTTTTTAAATTAAATTTTATTATAATTAATGGCAAACTTCATTTTTGAAGTAAACTTTACCAAGTGTTTATTCTAAGATGGACATGGGTACTGAGAAATTTTATTAAAGTTTACAAGTTTACTATAGTCATTCTACCACATGAAAATATAACTAGTTACAACATCTATGCATAATTGATTAATATCCACCAAAAACAAGAAGTCTAAAATAAATGTTTTCGTTGCGAACTATTAATGTGTGTTCTAACTACAATAACATTATACACAATTAGTTAGCAATTTATCATGAGGAATTAAACAATAGATTTCAAATATCAAGAATTCTATTATTTCCACTTGCCTATTCTTGAAATAATGGATGCCAAATGTGTTTTGGAGGTCAGTGATAATTTGTTGGGGACAACAACTATCCACCCAATCAAACCTCTCAACCAGAAATGATGAGGTCCCTCAAGCCTACTCCCACCAAAATTATACAAATGTCTTTTTTCCCTTTCAATCTTATTCTTAAAAACATGTCATTATCAAACTATGCCTTGACCTCGTTTCCCCTCTCATCTACTCAATCGTATATATTTTTATTACACATACATAGAATACAAAGTAATCCACTCCTCGCTAATAGACTAGGGACATTAAGCACACAAATAATTATTTCCCAAACTAGAAAGTCCAAACCAACAAGATCAATCCCAAAGAAAAGAAGAATATCTCCCAATTGACAGCCCTTCCCTTTTTATTTTCCATTATTATGATTTTATTTACCTAATATGTAATGTCCTTCCATGCCAAGAAGCCTACATGCCCTAATATACCCATGCAAGAGTAATTGACCTTAATCCTCTTTAATAGTTTATATTATCTTGTATTATTTTAATATTTATTTCATTAATTTTATTTATTAGTGTCTTCATTTATATATTATTGCATGTTAGGTCTCTCTAATACTAATTTATCCCCCATATTATTATTGTTGTGCCCTATAGAAACCCATTATTATTATTGTTGATCCCTTACATTATTATTGTTATGTGGGTCCTAATTATATTTTGACCCTTTAGACTCCTATATATGCCAAGGAGGTCATGTCATTTGGATCATCCAAGAACTGTTTTTTTTATGTGATGTAAAAGGAGGTTGCCCCATCTAATAGGCTTATTTTCAAGTTGTTGATCTATCTTTTCTTCTTTTTTTGGGATTTGGTTACATAACATTTGTATCATAGATCTAGATCCTAGGGTTTCGCTGCTTCAAATAGTTCAACCTGGAATTTTTGCTATAACTTTATTTTTTGTGAGGCTTCAAAAGATTAAATTTTGACCACATGGATTTGAGAGCTTGATGAACATCGTGTAAATATTTCAGATCTTGGTTAGCTATATTTTCGGAAATATGGTCCAAGGAAGTTAGGGTTTTTGCATGCTCCAGATTTTAGTCTAAAAAAGGTGTTCCAAGAAAAATCATCATAAATTTGTCTTCATGCATCAGATTCAAATTTCATAAAAAAGGTTGAAATTGAACATAATTTAGTTTCTCTTGTAGCATTTGCATGGCCAAAGGTCAAAACAGTGACATGTGGCTTCCGGTACAAGTTTGCTATACTAAATCTATTATGTAACCAGCTCAAGAAAAATATAGAAAAGATAGATCAACACCTTAGAATTCATCCTCTTCGAGGGGCTAACCTCCTTTACATTACATAAATGAACAATTCTTAGATGATTCAAATGACAAAACCTCCTTTCTATATATAGAAGTCTAAGGAGTCACAATATAACCCAGCCGACCTAACAAT
>APFE030190855.1:40962-65926 GCA_000404065.3 Pinus taeda
CAAAGTATTCATGGATTTCTAATGAATTGTTCAAAACAGGGCTAGATTGTGTGATCAGAAGATGTGTTCGGGAAGATGAAATGCCTAACATCCTTAAGGCATGTCATGATGAACCATGCGGTGGACACTTTTCTGAAAAGAGGACGGCCTATAAAATCCTTTCTTTAGGATATTATTGGCCTTCTCTCTTTAAAGATGCAAAACAATATGTCAGAAGATGTGACAACTGCCAAAGAGTTGGGAGACCAACTCTTTCAAATGAAATGTCGTTACAACCACAGGTACTCATCGAACCCTTTGAGAAATGGGCTTTAGATTTCGTTGGACCTATTAATCCACCATCTAAACAAAAGAAGTATATATTGGTTTGCATTTATTATGTTACTAAATGGGTAGAAGCCAAGGCATTGCCTTCTGCCACTGAGAATTCAGTTATTCAATTTCTTTTTGAGGATATTTTTACTCGTTTTGGTGTCCCAAGAGAAATTGTGACAGATCAGGGAAGTCAATTTACATCTAAATTGATGGAGAAGCTGATGGAGGAATACAAAATAAAGCATAGAAAATCTACTCCATACCATCCGCAAGCAAATGGTCAAGTGGAATCCACAAATAAAGTTCTTGAGAGCATCATCACCAAAACTGTTCATCTCCACATAAGAGATTGGGTAGAAAGGCTTCCTGAAGCCTTATGGGCCTATAGAACTACATGGAGGAACACAACAGGACATTCTCCCTATGAACTTGTTTATGGGAATGAAGTCTTTCTCCCCATTGAGTTTCAAATCAAGACCTTCAAGATGGCAGTTTAGTTGGGGATGAGTCTATCAGAAGCCCAAAAGCACAGAATGGAGGAGCTAAATGAGCTAGATGAAATGAGACAAGATGCAGTTTTAAGGACCGATCTAGTTTAGCACCAAAGGAATAAATGGCATGACTGATATATCAAAGAGAAGAAGTTTCAAAAGGGAGATTTGGCGTTAGTGTTTGATTCAAATTTTAAAGACTTCAAAGGGAAATTTCAAACTCATTGGCTTGGGCCATATGAGATTGATGAAGTCTTTAACAATGGAGCAGTTCGAATCAAGACTATTGATGAGTTTCAAACTCCTCTCATTTTGAATGGCCACCGATTGAAAATTTATCATAAGCCACTCTCAAAAGAGGACTTTCTCAAAATATTTCAAGAAAATTCTGCAATGAGGCTAGTGGAGAAGAATTCTTCTCCTCCATCAACCTAATCTTGTTTCTTTCTGAATTGAAAAAAGAAAAAAAAAAGAAAAAAAGAAAAATGTGTATAAGCCTGAAAACCAATCTCAGATTGGCGGTCTTATACAGAAAATATGGAGTGAAAATCTGGGACACCTGACACTCTATATTTTTCAAAAAAATCTCTCTCTTTCTATCCTCACTTCATCTTCATTCCATTTCACTTCACCTTCATCATTTTTCATCTCCATTTCACTTCATTCCATTTCATTTTTTTCTGTTCACTCCATTCTCTCCATCTCATACCATCAATAAAAGTCCCTTTCAGGGCTATTTCCATTCAGTTAGTCTTTTCCTAACTAACTTTGTGCAGTTAAAAGGGAGATGTCTTAGTTTCTGCAGCTGGAAACCGTTTCCGCAGCTTGCACAAGTTTCCGCAGCCAGAAACGATTTCCGCAGCCGGCATCACTCTGTCTCTACAGCCAGAAGCACTCTGTTTTCAAGGGAAAATCTCAATCAAAGGTTAACATCATCATCACCAAAGGCAGCATGGATATGAGGCACCTGCAGGATCAAAAAGCAATAATGGATCAGCAACCTTAATCAACAAATGGAAAACTCATGAAGGTATGATCAAAATCTTTTCCAAACAACAATTTAATGTCATTTTATGCATAATTATTAAATCGTGAAAGAGCCACTAAATGCAATGTTCGGCAAGATCATCCCACTCCTCCTCCACGATAATACTTCATCCACCTCATACCCTTCTAACGGTCCCATAATCACTCTTAATTCAAACTCGAAATGGGACTGCGCTTTCATTTATTGGTCGTACGAGGAAAAGTGACCTATTGTACTATGTCTCTTCTCCACCATGATCTCCGCAGCCAATGTTGAGACGTGTGCGTAAGCCACCCGACTCTAAAGGATTTGGTCTTTATTCCATCCACTTATCACTCTATTTCCGCACGCATTGAACTCATTTCTCGTGTTTGTCTTCTACTCCCTTGTACTCACACCATTTCCACTTTCATTTCCGTTGCAAACTCCACAGCTTTGTTTCAAACCCCGATTACAGTTCTGCAATACGCCTTGCATTACGTTATGGCTACTCCACTTACAGCCGTAATCCACCTGTTTTTCCCGTGAGCATCCTCCTTGAGCATCCACACACAGTCAAAGCTTCAGCCGAAGTTGAGAGTCGAAGATGGAGAAGCTGCTTAGAGCTGAACCTAAAGGTTCAAAGTATTTAGAAGGGTATCCACAGACGAAGGAAGCATTAAAGAAAGAAAAATGGTTAAAGTTTATTCAAAAAATTCAGAGGATATGATAAGGAGGTAACGAAATCATTTGCTCGATCCTTCAATGGACACACCGTGGAAGTAGGGGACCTGAAATTCACAATAACAGAGAACACCATAGCAACAGCAACCAGTCTACCTCAGGTGGGATACAGATGGTTTAAGAACAGAGGGCTGGAAGATCAGGGATGGAAAAACATTCTTAAGAACCCAGGTATGGACACTTCAATATTCACTAAAGGGATTCATGTACATGTAATTAAGGAAGAATGGACTGCATTGTTATTACTTGTTCAAAAGTTTATCACATGTGAGGGCTGCTTTGGCACTATGTATATGTACCATGCAAGGATTATGATGAACTTCATGGAAGGCCATGCCATCAATTTACCCTACTTTCTGTTAGCAAGCCTAAAGAAAATGAGTTCCACTGTCCAAAAGAATGTAGGCCATATTGAACCCCACTTGTATCATCACAGGTTCATTAGAATTCTCATAGAGGATCAATTGAAAAATAATAATGATACATGGGAAAAGTTTTTAGTCAGGAATCATTTCCAAGAAGTAACTGAAGCTTCCGCTACCAGTTCTCCTAGAATCCCAAAAAGAAGTAGGAGAAGGAAAAGAGATGTTGCAGCCCAAGATCCTCCTATTGTAGAAACTCAGGAAACCACTCAAGAAGAAGAGGAAGAGAGAGATAAAACCAAGAAACTGAAAAAGGATAAAGGGAAAACAATTGTTCAAGAATCATATCCATCACCTGAACCTTCAGTAGAAGAAGACTCTCAACCCTTGGCTGATAGACTATCACAACTTCAAGCTGCTGCCCTCTCAAAGAAGAAACAGAAAGAAAAATAGAGTGCCCGGCAAAAGAGCACTAGTGCACAAGTGAGAAGAAGCAGTAGACTTAAAGAAAGAATGAGTGTGACTAAAGAAAAACAATCACATTTCATTGATTTGGGAGAAGGTACACCTGAAAAGGCTCCAACTCAGCTTGACCTTGAGTCCACTCCTCCACGCGAAGAGAATCCCTTTCAGCCAGAACCTCAAACAGAATTTGATTTTGAACATAGCCCAAGAAGAACACCTGAAATTGATCCTGACCAGCAGGAGGTGTACAATTATTTGGAATCTCTAGAGAAATCAGCTGCATGGCCTAGCACTTCCTTACCACTTGATGCCCAGGTTCAGTCACTAAAGCAAGAAGTGTTTGAACTGGAAGTCCTAAATAGGCACATAATACAAGAAAATCAAACACTCAAAGAGCAAGGTAAAGTGGAAAAAATGGTCCATGACAATACCATGCTCCATTTAGGACTGTGGCAGAAGAAGAATAGAAGACTGAAAAAGAGATGCAAGAAGCTAAGCAGGACTCTAATCAATCTCAAGTTTAAATGTCTGGTTAGAAAACCAAGGATGATGATGTCAATGGCATCAAGGAAAAACAAAAGAGGACTAGATGTCCTTGCAAAGGCCTCGGAGCATGTAGATTAAAAGGGAAATCATACAGTTTTGGTTGCATGAGGACATGCAACACCTTCACAGTGGGGGTATGTTGAGCCTCAAACCTGCACTTCTTTACACATCCTTTCAGCCTCCTTTTCCTATTCATTTCCTTCTTTTGCCACTCATTCCCTCCATCAAATTGCTCAAATCATTGTATTTTAGGACTTTTTACATGGTTTGCTAATTATGCTAATGACTGTGTTGTTGGTTTAGAATTTTGGTTCAAAGTGCTGCGTTTCCGCAGCTCACACAGGGTTTCCGCAGCCAACCCCGGAATCCGCAGTTGTTTTATTAAACGATATGTTCCAGGTGTCCTCCGGGAAGAAGAGCCACATGGCCAAGTTCGTGGAACCAAGGACATGGTGTGTGTCCTTCCAACTCACCCAAACCGGTCATAAAAACCCGTGGTCAACGAGGAGGCAACTACAATCAACAGAAGTCATTGGCGGTGGCATGGCTCTGCGTGTTCTGTTTTAGAGCACGTGAAGAACAGGTGGCATCTTCCTCAGCCATGAAGATAGTGGAAAACATGAATCCAACAACAGATTGAATGCCCACAATGACCGTTTCCTAAATCCGAGGACGCAGCAAGATTACGTGTTTTTACACAGCTGCTTGAATAGCTTAGTTTTCATTAATTTAGTTTGCTTTCCTTTGTTATAAATAAAGCGTCTTTGAATGCTGGATAGTTAGCTGCTGTTATGTACTTTTGAACTCCCATTGTATTTTCTATTTGATCATAATATATGAGAATATTGTTTTCCATTTGAGCGTGTAATTGATCTTTGAATCGGCTGGAGTAGGCAGAGGGACCCTGTTTACTAAAGGCCTGTACAGTACTTTTAATTTCCTGCATTTCTTTCTTTCGTTTTATGTATATAATGCCTTTTATTGCTGTGTTTTGATAGCTGTATATACATTTCAAATTCTGCTTGTTTACATTTCTGCACTTTTCCATGACTGATCAGTGTGTTATGCAGGTTTCTTAGGCGTGCCCGGGACAGTTTCTTTCTTTTCTTTTTCACAACTAGTGACACTTGTGATCATCTTGTCTATGTTGCTGACCTTCCTTGTTTGCAGCCTTTATTTCCTTACTATCATTTCTTTAATTTGCATAGTTGCTTTCTGCTTTTAGACATCAAGTTGTTTACCTATTGATGGTTTCTTCTCCATAATTTAATATCTTCATTGAGGACCAAAATATCACTTAGCACAGCTTGGTTTAGTTTCTCAAGAACTCACAATTGCTTGGCTTATTTTTAACTGTTTCTCACATGATATATTCAGTTAAAAGACAAGAGGTTAAGAAGAAGTTAAAGTATTTGTGACTAGTCTTTCTTTTATGTAGATTTACTTCAGTTTCACATTGCTTTGTTTTTATTTTTAGCTAGATTTGACATAGATTTCATCTTCATTTTCTTGCAACGGCAGAGATACTGGGCCAATGTCATTAGCCTTTTATTTGATGCCTTTATTTTCCTTTAAGAGTTGATTTCATTTCAGTTGTTGTTTAAGCTTTCTTTTAGAATACTTTTAAGTTATAAGAAATCATTTAAAGCTCATCACAATCTCACACACTTCACTTGCTTTATTTCATTTCCATCACATCACAGTAGGAGAGATATACTTGAAAACAAACTTAAAAAGTTAAAAACGACAAAAACTTAAGAAACAGTTGCCTAAGTACATACAGTACACCTCACTTCATCAGCTTACGAGCCCCGGGTTGACATTTAAAAGTTGCAATTTAGACATCACTAAATTGACCAAACACTTACATTCCATGTTCTTGTTGCATTTGCATGATGTTTTTCATGGTTGTAGTGACGTCGTCATGTAGAATTTATGTGTTTTATTGTGGGATGCATCATTGTGAGACTTGTATGACTAGTTACATGTCAACTTATGTCACTTACATGTATTTTTGTAGTATGTTTGGTTGCAATCTTGATTGGTGGTTACATTCTTGTATACTTGGTTGTATGTATCATTATTGCAAGTTTGATTTCAAGTATTTCTCATTCATGCTTGATCATATGTGTTTATGCATATGTGTGGATGGTTATGCATTGCTTATGCATGTTCATCTTTGCATGTGGTCAAGTGTATAGTGACATAATGATGGTGGTTTTCATGCATGAGGTCATGGTGTGTGTTGTTGTTAAGGTCATGCATTGATGATTGGACCCTAGCTAGAATGACAGTTGCATGGGCATATGCTTGTGTATTAAGTTTCTATATGATATCATGATTATGTTATACATGTATCACACTAATTTTTTGATCTTGCAAACAAGGTATCCTCCCCGAGCTATGCTAAGGTACATTGGTTTATTTTGATTTGGTTTAACTGACATGATATACCTTCTAGGAAGAAATATAAAATGGCTAGAAATATGGTTGACTACAAAGACTCTCCCTATGAATCAAAAGAGCAGTATGGTGTTGGAAAATCTTCTGACTTGGCAGTGACACTAAGAATTTTAAAGGAATAAATAAGGGGTTGTAAGGCAAATAATGACATAATAATACAGGCACAGGAAAAGTTAGCAGAGGTAAATTCAGTCATACTTCAAATATTTTCATATATGTTGCGACAGGGACTGCTTCAGATCAGCCATGAGCTGGAGGATAGAACTAATGGGGCATATGGTAGTAGATCACATGGTGTTCACATATCAGAAAGAGATAACACAATCAGATATGGCATATCGTTGGCCACTCCTGATAGGAGAGGGGATAGACACAGGTATTATTCTAGTTTTTATTCATATGGGCATCATGATCATGATCATTATCATCCTTACAACATAAGTGATAGGGGATACTTGCTAGGTGAGTTTAATAAAGAAAAGCCAACAACTTTTGATGGAGAGGTAAAGAAATCACAAGATTCAAAGGCATGGTTGATAGGCATGAAGAAGTTATTCAGATTGCATGACTATTGAGAGAACATGAAAGCTAGAGTGGCTACATTCAGTCTCAAAGGTAAAGCAGACATTTGGTTTGAAGGCGTAAAGAATGTCAGAGGTATAAATGAGGAAGATTTTACTTTGAGTGAGTTTGAGTGGCTATTCAAGAAGAAGTACCTATCAAAGAGATACTTTGATGACATAGCAAAGGAATTCTATGAGCTAAAGATGGGATCCATGATAGATGATGAGTACACTAGAAGATTCTTGGAGTTGTTGAGATATGTGTCTTACCTCAAGGAGGAGAAGGCGAAGATTCAGAGATTCGTTAGTGGATTACCGGTTGCATTCAAATATAGTATCGAGTTTGATGAGCCTAGATCATTGGAGGAGGCCATATAAAAGCTAAGGCATTGCTATGAAAAATCAAAGCACGGAACTAAGACTAAGCCAAACTCGAGAGGTAATGCAAAGAACAAAGGAAAATGGGACATAAAGCAAGCAAGACCTCAGGATACAAGTAA
Source organism: Pinus taeda (assembly GCA_000404065.3). NCBI lineage: Eukaryota > Viridiplantae > Streptophyta > Pinopsida > Pinales > Pinaceae > Pinus > Pinus taeda. The sequence continues at coordinate 48,418 of APFE030190855.1, forward strand.
CAAGGATAATGTTGCACCATCTAATAATTTCAATGCATCAGATAAAGGACAAGGATTTCGATCAAGAGAATAGAATAAGGAGATAGGATGGAATACCATAGAGTGTTGGATTTTTGGCAAGGATCATTGTAGGAGAGATTATCCACAGAATCAGGGGGTATACTTTAGATATACAATGCGCAAGAGACATAGACTATTGGGGATGTTGGTCATATTGTTCCACATATCTATGCAGCATTAAATAACAAACAGACAGAGCATCATGAATCTACCATTGAGATGGACGATAAGCCTTATGATTAAGTTATTTCTATTTTGATTGACCCTAGATCTAATTATAGCTATGTTAGTCCTGACGTGGTGGATATGTGTGGTTTAAGTAAGGAATTGCATGCAGAATCTTGGTTAGTGTAGTTGGTTATAGGTACAAAGAAGTGAGTTCATCATTGGGTAAGAGCTTGTGCATTTGATTTGAATGGTAGGCATATCGCGTCACATTTGAATGTATTACCGTTGAGTTCATCAAATATATGGGTGGGCATGGATTGGTTATATCTTCATAGAACTAAGGTAGATTGTTATGACAAAGACATTGAGTGTGTTGATGACAATGGAGAACCAAGAGTCTTATAGGGTAAGAATAAAGCTACATCATTTAGGATGGTGACAACTATGCAAGCAAAGTGTAGTCATGGGAAAAGGTGTAAGCTATTTGCAGTGCACATTTCTAGTGATAAGGATAAGGAAGTTGAGGATATAGATGTGTTGAGAAGGTACCCAGTTTTGCAACTATTCAAGGATGTATTTCCTGAGTAAATTATAGAGTTTCCACCTCATAGGGAGGTAGACAATTATATTGAGTTAGTGCCAGGGGCAGCTCTAACATCAAAAGAACCTTAGAGGATGAGCATACCTGAGTTGGTTGAGTTAAATTTGTAGTTGAAGGAAATGTTGGGAAAAGGGTACATTAGGCTAAGTGTATCACCATCAGGCACACCGATATTGTTTTTGAAGAAGAAATATGGTACTCTCAGATTATGCAATGAAAATAGGTAGTTGAATAAAGTAACCATCAAGAACAGGTATCTGTTGCTGAGGATTGATGACTTGTTCGATCAGCTGAAGGGAGCAGTAGTGTTTTCTAAGATCGACTTGAGATCGAGATGCCATCAGGTACGCATCAAAGAGGAAGACATTTACAAGACCGATTTCCACACCAAGTATGGGAATTATGATTTTGTTATAGTTTTGTTTGTATTAACTAATGCTCCAGCTACAGTTATGTGTTTAATAATAGTGTGTTGTGTCTGTATTTGTATAAGTTTGTTATTATGTTCATTGATGATATATTGGTATATTCAAAAAATGAGGAAGATCGTGTCAAGAATCTAGCACCAGTGTTGAGGTTGTTGAGAGAATATCAGTTCTATGCTAAGCTCAGCAAGTGTAGTTTCTTTCAGACTAAGGTACACTACTTGGGGCATGTTGTCTCCGAGGGAATTGCAGTAGATCCAGAAAAGATAAGGGCCTTCATGGAGTGGTTAGCTCTTAAGAATTTGGATGAGGTGATATCTTTCATGGATTTGGCAAGCTACTATAGGAGGTTCATCAGGAACTTCTCACAAATTTCTTATCCTATCACATCATTGCAAAGGAAAGGTAAGAAGTTCGAATGGACAGAGGAGTGTGAGGCTAGTTTTGAGAAGCTCAAGCAGTTGTTGACACATGCACCAGTGTTAAAGATTGTAGATCCAGACAAAGAATTTGTAGTATGAATAGATGCTTGCTAGAAGGGAATTGGTGGAGTCCTTATGCAAGATGGATAGGTGGTATGTTATGAGTTGCATAAATTGAATGAGCACGAGCAGAACTACCCCACGCATGATCTTGAGTTGGCAACAATTATATATGCATTGAAGATGTGGAGACACTATCTTTTGGGTAGGAGGTTCAGATTGATGATTGATCACAGTGGTTTGCGATATCTATTTGACCAACCGAATATGAATGGTAGGCAAGCTCGGTGGTTGGCTACGATAAGTGAGTTTGATTTTGAGATCAGGTATATCAAAGGTAAAGAGAACAAAGTAGTAGATGCTCTTAGCAAGTGGATACAACTAAATCACTTAGCATTTATAAGCTCCTATGGGACAAATCTACAGGATAGGATCGTACAGGCAAGTCAGTAGGATGTCCGATATATGGATATTGTGCACAGGTTAGAGCAAAGTACTGGTACAAGTACACATGATGGTATAGGTGCAAGTACATGTGATAGTATAGGTACAGGTACATGTGATAGTACAGGTATAGATACAAGTGATGGTATAAGTGATGGTTTAGGTAGTGATACAGGTATAGGTGCACGTGCACAGGATGTGGATTATTGCCTTACAGTAGATGGATTGGTTAGGTTTTGAGACAAGATATATGTGTCAGATAGCAGTGAGCCCAAGAAGATTATATTGAGAGATTTTAATGTGAAACCATATTCGGGTCACCTAGGATACCAGAAGACACTGACAACAGTGAAGAGATTTTACTATTGGCCAAATCTAAAGAGGGATGTAGTAGTGTTTGTGGCTATATGCTTTGACTCTAAGCGTGTGAATGCAGATTATAAACAACCAGGTGGACTGCCACAACTGATTGCAATTCCATAGTGGAAATTGAAGGTCATTTCCATGGACTTCATCACAGGGTTGTCGAGGGAAGTGAGGCAGCATGATTCCATCATGGTTATTATGGACATGCTGACAAAGGTTGCACATTTCATTCCGTTGAAGTCTACATTCTCAGCTAGCAATGTATCTTATGTGTTCATCAGAGATGTGGTCAGATTGCATAGTGTTCAAAAGAATATTATGTCAGACAAGGATGCAAAGTTTACTTCCAAGTTTTGGAAGGAGTTGTTTGTAGGTTTGGGCAGAGAGTTGGCTTTCAGTAGAGTGTATCATCAGCAAACAGATGGACAGATAGAGAGGGTCAACAGGGTATTGGAGGACATGTTGAGGATGTATGTGATGCATCACCAATGAAAGTTGGAAAAGTATCTTCCACTGGTAGAATTCACATACAACAACAGGTATCGGGATTATTTGAGGATGAGTTTATTTGAGGCATTATATGGGTGGAGTTCCAATACTCCTATCAGGTGGAGTGACCCAATTAACAAGGTATTGATTGGACTAGATAAGTTGGTAGACATGGAAAAGGAAATGCAGATGATCAAGAAAATTCTAAAGGTAGCACAGGATAGGCAGAAGCGTTATGCATATTGTAACAGGTTATTCAGAGAGTTCTAGGCTAGGGAACAGATTTACTTGCACGTCAAGCCGAAGAAGAGCTCCTTGTGGATTGGATCATGTGCCAAGCTAGCACCACAGTTTTTTTGACTCTTAAGTATTATTGAGAGGATTGGGTCAATAGCCTATCGACTTACACTGCCTCCGACAGTGAAATTCATTGATTTTTTCCATTTCATTACTTAATAAATATGTTAAAGATGTTAATCATGTGATTGACTGGTCTGTATTGTAGATGGAACCAAATGGAGAATTCTAGTCGAAGCCTCAATGTATATTGTAGAAAAAGGTGCTCATGCTCCAAAACCGAGCAATTGAGTAGGTTAAGGTGCAATGGAAGCACTTTGGGCCCGATGAATCTACATGGGAGATGGAGGATCAGATGCAGTCTATGTATCCTTCCTTGTCTTCCGGTTAAGGCAAAGCAGTTTTGGCATGGCGTTTTGGTGTGATTTTGGTATATGCTTTGGTGTATGTTATGATATATGTTTTGGTGATGTTTATTATATGTACATATGTGTATGGATGTAAATACCACCATGAGCTATGTTATAAATCTCCAATAAGTGGTATGGGTTTCATATCATTATGATGTTATGTTGTTAAATTTCATGTTGGTTTGCTTCTCAGCAAGTTGATCATTATAAATACTGCATCGAACTAAGCTATAAATCTCCATCGGCAATATATTTTTCTTACAACAGTTTTGTGAATTTGGGTGTTGTTGAACACCGAGGATGATGTTCCCCCAAGGGGGAGGGTTCTATAATAGCCCTCATGAAAATTCCATGTAATAAAAGTAATAAAGGAAAAATAATAACCACGGATGAAGGGACACTTATTCCAAGCTGAATGTTGGGAAAAATCCTAGTGATGGGAGTCACTTGTGATTGTTTATGGCTAAGGAAATTGGCAAAGGCAATGGCTAAGGCTTTGGAAAGGAAAAATGGCATTTTTGACACATTTATTTATGAAAATAATGGAAATTAGGAGAAAAATGAGGTGAAAGGTAACAAGTTTCATATAAAGAGGAAAATGAAGGAAAATAATGAAAAATGAAGAAAATAGAGGCCTCGTTCATAAAAAGGCTTATGAGGATCAATTGGTAACATTTTTCAGTTTAGTTTTGGAGCTCTCTCATTATTCTCTTTCCCTCTCATACTCTTGGAGACTTAGATTTTTCTTGGAGCGCTCTTGGTGGGTGTGGCATACTTGGATTCTTGGAGCAAGAAGGAAAGTGCAAGAGAGCATCGGGATCAACATCTACATTAGATTTTCTTGCAGGTATTGAATTGAATGTATGTTTCCTTCACTATTTTTGCATGTATGGCATATGCATGCGGATTTTTGGTTGTGATATTTCATTGGCATGGGGGATGGTCGGGATTGATAGCGGATTGCCTAGCCTTTCCATTTCCTGGATAGCTATGGTGATTGTGGATTTACTTTCATTGTTTGTTTTTGGTTGGTTCTCATGTTTCCTTAGCTTGGGTTGAGTTACTAGTCCTGGAAGCCCTGGTTGGACAAACACTCTAGAATCCCTGTAACAACTTAGGTTGCGTTACTAGTCCTGGAAGCCTTGGTTGGACAAACACTCTAGAAGCACTGGAAGGCTTGGATGGAGACCAATCTGATGATGGTTTTGGTGATTTCTGACTAGGTGGTGGAATCACTACTTGATGGGTTGAGGTGGATGGCCTCTAGAATCCCTGGATGAGTTTTGATTGATGTGTTCTATGAGATCCCACATTCATGCTTGAAATATGGCACGAGGGTGAATGGATGAAGAGAGATTTGGCTTAGCCATTCTATGGTTGGGTGGAACATGGAAGTCCCATCCCAGATTTGGATTTTGCATCATTAATGAAAGGTTATTTCTCCTTTTATTTCTATGAGTATTTTGATGGATTATATGTGGTATATATGGTTGTACTTTCATGAGTATTTTTGTTGCTATTATGTTGGTTATGTATGTGTTTTATGACAACAGCTATATATGGTTTTCACCATGTTTTTACTTGTAATTTAATAATAAATGTATCTATGACCTGATGGATGGGATGGAAGTTGATGTGTTGAGGCATAAATGGTTCTTAGCAATTCTTAGCTAAGTATGACACCCCTATGCTTAGAATTGTTATTTACACCTATAGTTTACATATTCGTGACATGTTTGACGAAATGCCTATCATGGCTAGTAGGGGTCTAGTCAAGGTTCCATTCAAGAATTTTATTTAGGATGCTCATTTCCATGTTATTTTACTATTCTAAAGGGGTCATGAAATTATGGGTAGTGACCTGGATTCTGGGCCTGAAAAAGTGGCTCAAATCCCTGGGATGTTGGCATAACACTGACAAATTTCGTCTTTAGACGCTGGCAAGAAAGCCTATGAGAGAGACTTTGGGTTTATAGATGTTGTCATGCCTATAGCATGAGAGCGACTGAGGCTTAAGTTGTCCAAAAGATCAGTGTGACCCAAGGGCAAGTTGTCTAAAGTGTTGGATTGGTTCCTAAGGGTCCTAAAGCTGATGTTGAATGTCTTTATGGTGTGTTTATGCCAATTCCACTTCCTTAACGTGACTTAGGAGTTCGAATCATATCATGGTGACCTCTCGTCACATGTTTACCTCTTTTGGTTGGTTTCTTGGGTAGATGTGGGAGCGGGGTGTTACAATTTTCTCTTTATTTTTTTTTTTTAATCATATTTTAAATCGTTGGTGAATGGTTTGCACATAAGTAAAAGAAAATTATTAGACTAAAAATACCTCTATTTATTATTGTCCTCTAGCATGAGAGTGTTTCTATGAAAGTGTATTAACTTATTCCTTTAAAGCTTTTGTGAATGGACCTTATGTCTAAAAAGTTAGGCTTTATTTTTGTATGTTTTATAAGAAAACTTTTCTAAAAATGTTAGGGAATCCCATTTTAATGATTTTGAATCATGTATTTCTAGTCCTTGTGTCTGAAAAAATTATGCTTTATTTTTGTATAATTATCTATTATGTAAAGTAGCGTAGATCCATCTTAACTCTAGATCTATCAAGCGCCAAAAAGATCAAATTTCTCGAGGTGTAAACCTTTCCTCAAGTTCAATCTTTAAACCTCTTTTTTGAGTGCAAAACTTAAGGAAATGTTTGCACATCAAGAGATTTGATACCTCTCAACACTTGATATATCCAGAGTTAAGATGAATCTACGTTGATTTTATAAAAAATATTGATGATGATGATGATGACATGATTAAAACAGAGAAAGGAACAAAGAAGGAGTTGCATTTGCTGAATCAATGACTCAAGGAAGAACATGAGCTACATAGACAAGAGAATGAGTTGTAACAGGAACAGATACAATAGGGGGCGCAACATGCACAAATGGATGGAACTGCGCCCACACAAGTTATAGATCCATCCCAATAGCTGGTACGGAGCAGACAAGGTGAGTAGTGTTGTTTATCACATACAAGGGACTTCAACAGCATGCATGTCATTATGCGTATGCATGTGATCCACCCATTTGGAACACTCACCGAGGCGAAGATAAGAAGCAAGTCCGACTGGATCTGAACATGTACTTCGACAAGTTTATGTGCATGGTCACCAACACACACTTGGAGATCAGCACAAACAATACGCATCAGTATGTTTCTAGTACAGCCACACTCAAGACGATGATGTGCATGCTATCAAACGAGTTGAACAGAGGGGTCATATCAGTGTACTTGGATGCAATGGAGGCAAGAGTTTGCTTTCAATAGGATGTCACCATTGGGGCACGGACGATCAAGATTAGCATCAGTTGGACACCATTGATCATCGCAAGGATGTCGAATAGTTGGTCTTACCACAACAGTCCGAGTGTTAGTGATGTCTTGCATGGCTTGCTCAAGCCTATTTTTTCTCACATGGGTACATGTGCAGATTATATGTAACATCTTGTCAAGTGGAAGTTCAAGTCTCAATAGTTGATTGTAACAGTCATAAAGTAGTTGAAGATTCATGAGGGTAGGTGAACAGTCAAGGGGAATGTTAAGGGCCACCCTACCCTTTGCTATAAATAGTCCCTCATAACTCATTGTAGAGGCTTTTGATCAGCCAAGCTTCCAATAAGAGTATCTTAGAGAAAGCTTGAACAATATTGTAACAAGCCTTGGCTTCTCCACTGTGCAGAGCTAGTATATCTCTTTGGAGGAGCAGGCGGTAGTGATTGTAATGTTCCGCTGTTGGAACTAGTGGTTGGTCATGGTTGTATTCTATGACTGGAACTTACACTTCTTAATATAACAGAGCCATCACATTTCATGCATATTTCGTATTGTGTTTCAGCTATCTTGTTTACTCTAAATGATATATGTATTTGTTTGCTTACGCATGCATGTGTAGCTATTTTTTGTATATGTATGTATGAATCTTACTGAAACGTGATGTTGATTTAACCATCACTTTGGATTTCTAGCTTACTTGCCTTCCACGTTGTGATGCATGTTTTCTCATGTGTTGCCTTCTTAACTCTATGCTATCACAGATTTCCAAAGGGAGCACTCACCTCACCCTCCGTGTGTTAGAACCGCTCATGCACCTTCCTTGACTTACTACATATGTCACACCTTTGCTACCGATAGGGACATCTTACTTGCCTCTTTGTGAAACCGTGGTCAAGGCGATACCATATGACCCACCATTGGGAATCCTACACCAAACAGTCTAAGGTATAATTGGGACTTCTTACTGGGGAGATCCCCTGACATGTTGGTGAGTCCAGCACCGTCAACAGTCTCATACTCCAAACGGTCTGAGGTCTAGTTGGAACTTCTTATCGAGGAGATCCCCTCACATGTTGGTAGGTACAACACCGTCAACACCTTCACTCTAAATCATGATGTTGAAAGTTGAGATAAATGGTTCCTCTTTAAAATACAATATAGTTAATAAGTTAACCAAGCTATTTGAGAAGTTTTCAAAAATAATTTAGCTTGATTTTTACAATCTTCAAAATTACATAAATAGCAACTATACAAAATTACATCAAATTCTTGACTAGTTTGATAATAAAAATTAACACTACTAAATATATTTAATTTTTTCAAAGTAATATAAAGCATATATAACTGTAATATCATTTTGTTGAACTGTATTTTATAGTTAAGGAAGCAAATTTTTCACCACTAGTAATAAAAGATTACTTTTATGTTTATAAATAATAAAAAAAAAAATACACACATAATATATGATATTAAATGATAAATAAAAATATATATCAAAAATTATACAAAAATGATTTTTATGCAATTAAATTATATTTTAATTATTGGGTATAGATTGGCCAAATTAAATTATATTTTAATTAAACAAAGTCTTTCGGTAGAAATCACGTGAGAATTTTTTGGCCAACGCACCAATAAGTATGGATTTCATATATTTTTATTAGTCAAATCTTTCTAATAAATGTAGATTTCTTATTATAATACTCATAGTATTATTCAAATCCTTGTAACAAGTGTGGATTTTTAGATGGAGGGGTCAAAATGGCATAAATTCTTCAAATCCTTTAGATTAAGGTGTGGATTGGTCAAATATTTGCCAAAGGTGTGGTTTGGTGAATAAAGCCTGGGTTGGGTAAGTGTAGATTGGTAGAGGTGTAGATTGGTCAAATCCTTTTATCGTTTTGTAGTAGGTGCGGATTACTCAAATCCTTCCATCCTTCTAACTAATGCAAGCTACTTCTATACTGCCAAAGTTGCAGAAATTAAAATTTACTAAAGAACCTACAACTCCATGACAACTTTCATTATTTTCATCATACGACCTATGGGGATGGTATTTCATAACCCTTTTACACTTCGATTTTGGTTCCCAATGGAATGGAACCTGACCTATGGGGATAATATTTCATAACCATTTCACAATTTGTTTTTGGTTTCCATTGGACTAGCCTAAGTGACGTATGGGTATAGTATTTACGTTGTAAGGTGTTTCCTTTGAAAACAACTCCCCTGTGATCATTCATGGAATTGTTATTCACCATCAGATGGCTTGTTAGATGATTGAAACCCTATCCACCATTTGATGTAACCATGTTATTGTTCGTTATTCAGTTTCAATATTATTCAGTTTTCATAACTCCTTCGTGGGTCTCTGAAGAAATTTCCTGCCATGGGGCTCGTGCTTCTCTGAATAAATTTCATTTGTTGAAGGGTTGCACACATCAAAGGGTTTCTGGGTGTTGTAGGAAATCCTTCGCCGAGCTCGATTCTCGGTTTCATACCCTAATGTGTAGCTGCAGTTTTAAGAAAAATGGTCAAATGATATTCTTCCTATTGTTACACATGCCCCCTCTTTGATGGACGAGACAGGGATTCTTTGATGGATGGGGATTTCTAAAATATATTTATTTCTTTGTTTGTTTTGCAGGGTGCATTGCAGTTGAAGCGACAAGGGTTCTTCCTCTCCTCTGTGAGAATTATACCCTTCTATTATTTTTTTTTCCTTTTCCATGACTATTACATCATTGCAGCCTGAATTAAAAGGAGTGGTCATAATTCCCTTGGCCCATCTAGACAACCCAAATGAAGGAAAAACTTTGTGCAGCTTCTACGGTTAGAGGAGGAGGTGGGGTGCAGTTCAGCAGCACCAACAATAGCAGATACCCAATCCAAATCCCAGGAGGCCCTTTCTCAGCAGGAGGAGGGCGCGTTTGAGGAAGAAAATTGTTATTTTGTTAGTGGCTTTATTAAATAAGATACCTAATCCAAATCCCAGGAGGCCTTTTTTCAGCAAGAGGAGGGCACGTTTGAGGAAGGCCACTGCTATATTGTTTGTCGCTGCACTAGCCCTGGAAATCTGGCATTGGACACCTTATTCTGTATTTGATAACAGTCCCAACGAGGATGATGATAGTAAAGGGGGCATGTATACTCTGTATCCAAAGTATGGGAATAATTATAATGGGCCTGTGGAGGACAAATCACTCTGAAATTGGGGGCATTTGTGGACAGAGACACCACCAGAAATAATGTGTCACATGCAATGTCTACCAGTTCTTATACTACTTTTACAATCCCAGGCAATGTCTATCCAAGTGGGTATGTAGAAGATCCAACCCAAATGAAGGAAAAATATGTGCAGCTTTTACGGTTAGAGGAACAAGAGGATGAGGGGGTGCAGTTCAACAGCAACAACACTGGCAGTTCTGTTGTTATATGTAGTTGATATTACATGATATGATTCAAAAGTTCATATGAGTTTAGGAGAAGAAACTAATCAAAAGATTTTGATTGCTTCCTCAGAGTTCTGTATCAAATTTAAAGTGTTGGCATAGTCATTTTGTTATGCACATAGAGTAAAATTTTCCATTTTGCTGGATACTGAAATAGAAATTGAAAAATTTCCGGCAAAATTAGTTGAGGAGCTAGGGAAGCAGAAGGTTTGGTGTTCCCTCTTACCTTGTACAATACTTGCGAAAGTGGCATACTGTAATTATCTATGTGGTATGCCATTTATTAGTTAAGAGTTAGAACAATATATGTTTGATGCACTCCAGTAGTCTAGGGATCTAAGCCTCCAATATTTTCAGGACCTTGAGATTTTACCATGGTCTCGATTTTAGAGTTGTTTTTATTGAACTAAATAAGTTTGTATATAATCTAACAAATCTAGATTCTTGTATGATATTCTAGCAAAAGTATTGTAACATTAACAATTGTGTTGTTTTGCAAAAGAGACATACACAACTCAGAAATTAGACAGTGTGTATCATTTTTTGGGTTATCAATCTCACGACTCTTTACCATCTAATTTTGATTGCAACAATGCATTTGTAAGTGCAAATACCATTATAATTACATGAACCATTCAAATGTGTTTAAAGTATAATGAGCTAATAAACTGGGTACTTGGGAAGCTAATCAAGCGTTTCAGAGTAATGTGTACCTTGAATAGGTTGATGCTTATTTCTTATAGACTCTAGGTCAATTAGCATTATGTCTTGTCATACTACAGTTACATGGCTACTGTCACAAACCTAATTCAACCAATATCCAAGTGGAGGTGTGGGGCAGTTCCATTCATTGTATGTCACACTATCTTTCAGATTAGACAAAGTAATATTTCCTTTTATATAGATTGTTCTTGTTAGCATCATTTCAAAATAGGCTTCTCTCCTGGTGCATATAGGCCATGATGACAGGTGTGGGGCAGTTCCATTCATTGTATGTCACACTATCTTTCATATTAGACACAGTAATATTTCCTTTTATACAGATTGTTCTTGTTAGCATAATTCTGAAATAGGCTTCTCTCCTAGTGCATATAGGCCATGATGACTCATTACACACAACATAAAGTATGCAATGTTGTTACAACTGGAGAGCCTGCCATCCATTCAAAGAAGGTAAATCTTAAGGAGAATCCAATTAGGTACGACCACACTCTTCATCCTTGTATCACTTTTTTTGGGAAAAATGCATTTGATATTTCACTACTGCACAAGAAAAATGCAAATCAATAATGATACATTATGAACCCAAAAGACAGTGACCACATACTAGGTTCACCCTCCCTACATAAGCAAGGAGAGTTAGCATGTCCATTTTGTATCTGATCTCAATGCATCTACATCATCCCTAAAAATTTCAATCATCTTAGAGATTTGCATAGCCAACCCCATTCTATTAATTGAAACTTCTCCAAAATGGACTAAATTAGAGGGTTGTTCTGCACCGTTGTTTCAATAAGGAGCAGTATGCTAAATTGATTTGGTTCCCATGGTTTTCGTTACAGTTAGAGGAGCAAGAGGAGGAGGGGGTGCAGTTCAGCAGCAACAGCACCGACAGTTCAGTTGTTATATGTAGTTGATATTACATGATATGATTCAAAAGTTCATATGAGTTTAGGAGAAGAAACTAATCAAAAGATTTTGATTGCTTCCTCAAAGTTCTGTATCAAATTTAAAGTGTTGGCATAGTCATTTTGTTATGCAAATACACTAAAATTTTCCTTTTTTCTGGATACTCAAATAGAAACTGAAAAATTAACAGGCAAAATTAGTTGTGGAGCTAGGGAAGCAGAAGGTTTGATGTTCTCTCTTACCTTGTACAATACTTGAGAAAGTGGCATATTGTAATGATCTATGTGGGATGCCATTTATTGGTTAAGAGTTAGAACAACATATGTTTGATGCACTCCAGTAGTTTAGGGATCTAAGCCTCCAATATTTTCAGGACCTTGAGCTTTTACCATGGTCTCAATTTTAGAGTTGTTTTGATTGAACTAAATAAGTTTGTATATAATCTAACAAGAACTAAATAAGTTTGTATATAATCTAACAAGAACTAAATAAGTTTGTATATAATCTAAGAAATCTAGATTCTTGTATGATATTCTAGCAAAAGTATCGTAACATTAACTATTGTTCTGTTTTACAGAAGGGACATACACAGCTCAGAAATTAGACAGTGCGTGTCATTTTTTGGGTTATCAATATCATGACTCTTTACCATCTAATTTTGATTGCAACAATGAATTTGTAAGTGAAAATACCATTATAATTACACGAACCGTTCAAATGTGTTGAAAGTATAATGAGCTAATAAACTAGGTACTTGGTAAGCTAATCAAGTGTTTCAGAGTAATGTGTACCTTGAACAGCTTGATGCTCTTTTCTTACAGACTCTAGGTCAATTAGCATTATGTCTTTTCATACTACAATTACATGACTACCATCACAAACCTAATTCAACCAATATCCAAGTGGAGTTGTGGGGCAGTTCCATTCATTGTATGTCACACTATCTTTCAGATTAGACAAAGTAATATTTCCTTTTATATAGATTGTTCTTGTTAGCATAATTCTGAAATAGGCTTCTCTCCTGGTGCATATAGGCCATGATGATAGGTGTGGGGCAGTTCCATTCATTGTATGTCACACTATCTTTCAGAATAGACACAGTAATATTTCCTTTTATACAGATTGTTCTTGTTAGCATAATTCCGAAATAGGCTTCTCTCCTGGTGCATATAGGTCATGATGACTCATCACACACAACATAAAGTAAGCAATGTTGTTATAACTGGAGATCTTGCCATCCATTCAGAGAAGGTAAATCTTAAGGAGAATACAATTAGGTATGGCCACACTCTTCAGCCTTGTATCACTTGTTTTGGGAATAATACATTTGATATTTCACTACTACACAAGAAAAATGGAAATCAAGAATGTTACATTATGAACCCAAAAGACAGTGACCACATACTAGGTTCACCCTCCCTACATAAGCAAGGAGAGTTACCATGTCCATTTTGTATATGATCTCAATGCATCTACATCATCCCTAAAAATTTTAATCATATTAGAGATTTGCATAGCCAACTCCATTCTATTAATTGAAACTTCTCCAAATTGGACTGGATTAGAAGGTTGTTATGCATCGTTGTTTCCATAAGGAGTTGCATGTCAGTCTGATTTGGTTTCCCATGGTTTTCATTCCTAGAGATTATCTATTTGTCCCCAAAAGGAACCATTTAATAACAAAGAGCTACAACAAAGAGAATTTTGTACTCAACAACAAGCCATATCAAAAAGTCTTTGTCAATCTTGTAGTTCCACATAACATGCTTAACAGTTGCAGGTTTGTGAAAAAACATGCATCGTCCATTTCTAATGCCAGTACAATGAATACTTTCATTATTGTAAAACCATTATGAAGAATTCTAGCCATGCAAGGATTATAGGTTTGAGAAGAGTTTATCTGTAAATTACATAATCAAGGAAGAAACGAACGAACGAGCATTAGGAGGGAGTTATGTGGGGTTGATTTCTTCTGACAACATTGGTGATGAATTCATTTTTTTCATGGACCACGAAGTTGAATAAATTCCCCTACCATGCAATTATACTTGAACAAATTGTTTTGGATTTTTTCTGGACTGAACCATTTCCCAGACAAGACATTCCTGGCCTTGGTCTTGCTACTATTAGGATTGCTTAATACTATTGTGTAGAAATCTTGTCATTGTGCAACATGGCATTGACTGAAGGATCTCAATAAATAGCAACAAAGAAAGGGCTAGAGAAAGATGAGAAGGAAAATATTGATGAGCCCTTGCAGTCAAAGTTAGCATTTGAGTTAATGAAAATAAATGAAAGACAGAGAAAGGTGTCAGAGAAAAGAGGTAGGAAGAAAGATGAATGATATGCATATTTGTTTCCTATGATTTCTTTTAGTGTTGGGATCACTTCCATGGCAACAGGGGTAGTCTACTATCATTTTGTTTGGAAAGTGCAGGTATTGCATGTCTTGGTGGGGAAATGTCTATGTGTCTATGTGAAATATTCTATAATGGTTGGAGTAGGCATGATAACAAAGAATTCGAGTTTAACACCAGAAAACATTTTCAGGGTTAGCAAGTTCAATCGTGGGAGGTGGAGCATCTGAAGCACATGTTAAGTGATAGGTTGTAGGAAAATCCTGCAAAGTTCCCAAACATTATGTTCGTAAATCCGTGAGAGTTAGAATGTCTTGAAGTGGAATAAAATAGAATATAATTTGATTGATTTTGTTAAATTTTTACTTGTTTAACTCTGACAGTCTTCTCTAGAGTAGCAGGGCATAGTCAGTGACCAGGTACAGTAGCAGATTTGTACAACAGTAGTAAGGGCACACTTATTTCTGTTGAGATTATGGCTAATATACGCTTGATGCCATGTGTCGGCCCTCTATTTGAGGTCTCAGTGTTTTTATTGAGCCTACAATTGACTGCATTCACTGACCTAGGGACATAGGTTTTGAATGGTGGGTTTTTTTAACTGTATTCATTTTTCCAACACCCGCAAACATAACTTAAATTGAGGAATGATGATTAGAACAGAATTTCCAGACAATGGTATTCCTGGGCTTAGTGACACACTATAACTGCCCACTAATAACTTTCTCGATAAAACTTTACAAGTACTGTCAGCGAATTCATTGTCCATGGTTCTAGGTGGGGGTTAAGGTCGTTGGATCAAGCCTTCTTGGCTCTGGAAAACAAGAGTAACATAAATTTTGTTGAAGGCTTGGTTATGGCTAGATTATTATTTACTTTTACGATCTATTGCTTGCGAAGTTTTATGGTGTCAAAACCCACACTAATTATAAGGAGTAGGCATGATAACAAAGAATTTGGGTTTAACACCAGAAGAAATTTTCAGGGTCAGCAAGTTCAATCGTGGGAGGTGGAGCATCTGAAGCACATGTTAAGTGATTGGCTGCAGGACAACCCTGCAAAGTTCCCAAACATTATGTTCGTAAATCCTTGAGAGTTAGAATGTCTTGAAGTGGAATAAAATAGAATATAATTTGATTGATTTTGTTAAATTTTTACTTGTTTAGCTCTGGCAGTCTTCTCTAGAGTAGCAGGGCGCAGTTAGTGACCAGGTATAGGACTTTCAAAACACAAGTCTCACCAGAAGACATTTTCATGGTCAACAAGTTCAATCATGGGAGGTGGAGCATCTGAAACACATGTTAATTGATTGGCTGCAGGACAACCCTGCAAAGTTCCCAAACATTATGTTCGTAAATCCTGCAGAGTTAGAATGGCTTGAAGTGGAATACAATAGAATATAATTAGATTTATTTTTTAAAATTTTTACCTTGTTTTTCTCTGGCAGTCTTCTCTAAAGTAGCAGGGCATAGTCAGTGACCAGGTACAGTAGCAGATCTATACAACAGCAGTAAGGGAACACTTATTGTTGTTGAGATTATGGCTAATATACACTTGATGCCATGTGTCGGCCCTCTATTTGAGGTCTCAATGTTTTTATTGAGCCTACAGTTGACTGCATTCACTGACCTAGGGACATAGGTTTTGAATGGTGGGTTTTTTTAACTGTATTCATTTGTCCAACACCCGAAAACATAACTTAAATTGAGGAATGATGATTAGAACAGAATTTCCAGACAATGGTATTCCTGGGCTTAGTGACACACTATAACTACCCACTAATAACTTTCTCGATAAAAATTTACAAGTATTTTCAGCGAAGTCATTGTCCATGGTTCTGGGTGGGGGTTAAGGTCGTTGGATCAAGCCTTCTTGGCTCTGGAAAACAAGAGTAACATAAATTTTGTTGAGGGTTTGGTTATGGCTAGATTTTTGTTTACTTTTGCGATCTGTTGCTTTCGAAGTTTTATGGTGTCAAAACCCACACTAATTTTAAGCTGATCGACAATAATTTTATTACCTGATCCAGCTTGGCATGGCTGATTGGTAATAATTTTAATGGATCTTAATCTAATATGTCGAGCCTTGTTGTATGGTCTGTGCAATTCAGCGTAGTTAAGATTGAAACCTCGATGTAAGGGTAAAAGAATAACAACAGTGATCGTATACAGATAATTGGGTTTCTAAAGTGGTATCATCGGCAAAAATGAAATAACAAGCTTTGCCAGATATGATACTGCATTATCTCGCTCATCATAATCCTATGCTTTTATATATCATCACCAATCTAAAATTCTCCCCCATTTCCATGAAGTTAATGATTTTTTCACCTATTTCCATGAAGTTTATGATTTTTTCCCATATTAACGATGGAAAAGATCAAGCCCTCAAAGTGTTGATCAGGATTTGTTGATCAGGATTCGAACACATGCCCTCCCTCCGCCTTCGCAATATCTTTTTCTACATGTTTCAATATTGTGTGTGCATTTCTTTGTAATTACAATGGTGGACCTATGTATTGGTGAGATGTATTGCCAATACCACGGCAAAGCTCTTCAGCGCTCTCAGCACAAGCGTCCAAACTATAAATATAAATGTAAGCTTATGTTTTAAGTCAAAACAAAAATGCATATATTGTGGTAGTTTGAAGTCAATCTACTTTGACTTTTAGCCACTTATCTAGATGGTTTTTATATATTTTTTAGTTCAAATGTACACTAATCTTACCAAGCGGTATTTTATTTAAATCTATTTTATGTTTTCATGAGACGAAAAGAATCATTTATCACCTTCATATTAAATTAGAGTAACTCTTAATTCAATATTAATTAATCTACTTAAATGGATAAAAAATAATAAAAAGAGTGAACAACATCCTTTCATTTTCTTATAGTCACTTTCATTAAAGTTGAATTTTAATTTATGATATAAAACTTGCCATTCATATGGTGAGGTTAAGCCATATTACAATTAATTATGATATATATACTTTGTCTGTCTATATA
>APFE030190855.1:69904-107911 GCA_000404065.3 Pinus taeda
AGTGAGAGTGAGAGACAAAGAGAGAAAGGGGCACGAATGGGGACAAAGAGAGAGGGGGTAGAAGGGGAGAGAGAGGGATAGGGAGGTAATGGAATCAACGAAGATGTACATAGAGGTAGAGCGAGTGGGAGGGTAGAGGTGGTGAGAGAAGGAGATAGATGGAGGGAGGGAGAGGGGGAGAGAGAGTGAGAGGCAGAGATGGAGGGAGAGGGGGAGGGTAGGAAAGAGAGAGATAAAGGGAGGGAGAGAGCTAGGGTATGGGGGAGAGAAATATGGATGGTGGAGGAAATAGAGATACAAAGGGTGGGACATAGATAGAGGAAGGGAGGCATAGTGATAGTGAGAGTAAGTGGTTGAGAGAGAGGAAGGGACGACAAGGAGGTGGATGGTGAGAGGGGAAATGGGGGTAAGTAGAAGAGAGAGAGAGAGGAGTGTGAGAAAGATAAAAAGAGGGGGAGATGGAGGGAGGGATGAGGGGGAGATGGGAAGAGGGAGTGAGAGAGAGATAGACAAAGAGAGAGAGGTGGGGTATGGGGACAGATAGAGAGGGAGGAGGAGAGAGTTAGAGGGAGGGTGTGAGAGAGAGAGAGAGAGGGACAAGAATAGGGAAAAGGAAGAGGAGGAGAGGGATAGAGGTGGAGTGTGAGGGGGAGATAGAGAGAGAGAGAAGGGGAGGGGGAAAGGCACACAAAGAGGGAGAAGGATAGTGAAGGAGTGAGGGATAGGAAGAAACATGTAGAGGGAAGGGGATGGGGATAGTGAAAGAGAGAGGTAGGGATAGAGGGAGTGAGAGAGATAAGGGGAGGGGGGAGTGTGAGAGACAAAGCATGGGAGTAGGCAAGAGGGAGAGTTAGAGGTGGAGCGAGGGAGGGAGATAAAGAGGGTGGGAGAGAGAGAGATGGAGAGGGGAGGGAGAGATGAAGGGGAAAATAGAGAGAAAGAGAGGAAAAGTTTAATGTGTGGGGTTAATTATAGAGAGAGGGCGTGTGAGAGAGAAGGCGACGAAGGGAGGGATAGAGGGTGTGACAAGGAGAGAGAATGAAGGAGGGGAGAAGAGAAGGTGCTAAAGAGAGGAAGGGATGCAAGGAGAGATAGAGAGGGTGATAAAGAGAGGAAGGGATGTAAGGAGAGATAGAGAGATAGAGAAGTATGGAGGGTGATAGAGAGTTGGAGATAAAGGTGGGGAGAAGGGTGGGGATATAGAGGGGGGAGAGAGGGGGAGGCTGGAAGACAAAGGGATAGGGAGGGAGAGAGGAGGAGAGTGAGAGGCTAGAAGAGAGATGTATAGGGAATTTTATGAGATTTATATGCAATATTAATTCAATAATTAATAAAAAAATATAGTCTCAGGCACCCTAAATCAACTTCAGTTTATACAGCTTTCGAATTTCATTTCTACTACATCTCTGCATCTTATTTAGATTTTCCCATTCCCATGTCGTGATTGTTCCTCAATTTATGCCTTACGGCGTTTCCTTTGCAACATTTGGTGCAAATGCTAGTTCATAACCTTTTTACACTCACTCACACCGTTTAACTTTAAGATTGTTATCAAACTAACAACAAATAGCTTCCGCACATTTTTTTATAAGATGTTATTATGTTTCTACTATTTTTCTGTTGCAGAAGATGCAAGTTTTTTTTCTCATTTTTCTTTAGGGACCGCCCATTTGCCAGTTTCACATTTTAGATAATGAAAGTTAGTCTTCAGTTGTGCAATTAAAATTTTAGCTTTTCCCTAGTCAAATACTCTTATAATTATGTTTACTGGTTGGTTTAATTTTTTTGACATAATATGTTTTTTTTCCTACCTGTTTGGTCGACATGGCTTCTAAAAATTTTTAACACCCTTTTTTTTATCTCCTCCTTAGCCTGAGGACAATCATGCAGATTTATCTCCCATTTGCCCAACCACCTTCAGTTTTGCTTCATCCATGCGAGGATTTAGCTCTTCTTCAACAACCAATTTGGGTCATTTGTGCTTATCCATGTTTTCAACCTTCTTTAGGTAACTTAGCAAATGAATGATTGCTTAAGCCTCAATTGGAAACATGGCAGCCTCACCTATTAGGATATCATATGGGACCGAAGAGGGTTTTTTTAGTGTTCCAATCTCATAGTTCTACTTGTCTACACCTGCTCTCAAAAAGGTACAAAGCTTTCTACCCTCCTTAGATTCTCTTTGATCTACATGTCTTCCAGCAAAACCTATAGTGGAAATCAACTCCTAAGTACTTGTACTCATCTACAACCTCCAAGTGGTTGCCCTCAAAGAGAAAAGTGACATGTTGTTTACATTCCCACATCTTAACAAAAGATTCTAAGAGCTCTCAACCCTCGTGCACTAAGAATAAGGTCATCGGCATATAAAAATAGTTTAACCACATATCATGCCAATTGGATGTCTTCTCTTTCCGTATTGCTTATCCACTCTTCAAATTTATCAATATATAAACCAAACAACAAATGTCTTCTCTTTAAGTATTACTTATCCATTCTTCAAGTTTATCAATATATAAACCAAACAACGTGGGAGAAAGAGAACATCCATATTTAACTATCAAACATACCTTCCTTTGTTCAAATTTTGACTCGAACAGGTACCCTATATTCCCCCTAATTCTTTCATTTTGTACCCTAACTTATCTCTAAAAACAATATAAAAAACTCACTTATCTCTAAAAACAATATCAAAATCAACAAAACAACAAAATATGCTTCCCACTATTCCTTAATAGTGACCAATAATGACACCTGTCAGCATAATGTTTTGGCCTCGTCTACCCATTCCTCTTTTCATCGCAACCCTAAACTAGTGACGTGTGAGCATAATGTTTTGGCGCGACGTGTGAGGCCACAAAACTGGGTGCTGCAAAAGGTGTAATGGCAAAGCATACAACTTTGTATGCTGATTAGACAATTAAAGATTCATAGAATCCGACGCAGGGACAGGCAGTTGTGCCTTGCTTGGGCATTCATGTTTCAAAAATTCCGGAAACGAACAATGAGAGAGACAACAGTTGATATGCATTCAAAAATACAAAGACCAGGTTTCACAGCTATAAGCCGTATCTTTGTTAAGCAACTTGAAGATGAAGGCTACAAACGGTGTCATAATGTATGTGTGAATGGTAGGTAGCGTTGCAGTGTAACGATGGCAATTTTAAATTGATTGATAATTATTAAGAACACGCCATGCTCATTCCATGTCAGCCCGAACACCCGAACACCGTCCAAAACATATAAGCGAAAATACAAGGGATGTGCCATGAAAAATAACAGTAATATGAAAAATAAAGTCAAAAAAATGAAGCTGTCACATGGGTGCAGAATGAAATTCGGCAGAGAATCCTAACTACTACATGATATGTTTTTCTTGGGTTTATTAATTTCAATATGTTTCAAACTTCCTAAGTAAATGAAACAGCTGGGTTTTTAACAAGGCTTTTCGCCAAATTTGCAAGATATTTCAGACAAAAGAATGTGTATTAATCTCTATAAAGAATAAAGAATATCTGTTGAAATGCGGCATAATAGATGCCACTTCTTCTGCGCCTAAATCTACCTGCTCCCTGCCTTCTTTAGGCAGGTTTAGGACTGCGACAACTACAAAAATGATTATATCAATGACTTGCATGATTGGGTAGCCGGATCCCACATAGCTGGCAGCAGAAACTCCCTCCCATTAACTCCATTGGCATTGTAGCTTGCCCCCGTCGTTTTATCTACCTGAAGCTCCCCTGGGAACCCCGGATATGACCCCTTTCCGTAAATTCCCGCGCAGGCAGACACGGCCTCTAAAGGTGCGGCAGCATCCCCTTGGAAGTAGCCTGTGTCGAATGGATTAGTGGTTGCTCCTGCCACAACAGTGGCAATGTTGATGATCATGCCATCGATGCCCACGTCTCCGTTTGGTGCCACCAGGGGAGGAGTCTGGGGTCCGTACATGGGCTGATGGAAGGGCCACGCGCACTGTCCAGGGCACTGACTCGCAGAATTCCCCACCCATGCGTATGGAAGAAGCTGTTGATGCTTCTCCTCATTCCCCATTATTCGGCTTCTAGTTGATTTCTGGTCCGATAATAGATTGAGACTGGCATGGAATCCACAGGAACTCATGCAGAACCCTTCCACTGTAACATCCTCAGATGTAAGCACCAAATACAAAGCACTGGCACTTCCATCATTATTTTCCGGCAGGGGCAGAGGCAAAGCTCCCGACTTGACGGCCGCTTCAACCAGAGCAGCAATGTCAGTCCTCTTGAGTGACTTGCCAAGGGAATAATCTGAATCCACCTTCTGCTTTCCAAGCATTATAGCACTGGAGGGAGCCGCCTTGCTTTTGGTTGCGCCCTCATACTTCTCGGTGGTCTTCCACCAGGTGGACGCGGAGGGCTGATTTGCTTTCCCCTCTAACGCCTTTTCCCCAAGAGACTGCAGGAAATCTGCCACAATGGAGCGTTGAACAGGGGTGAATTGCCCATAGAAGATCAAATGGACAGTGATCACCCCACTGGTAGAGAGCAGAGGACCATCATGGTAAGTCAAAACAACAGCCGGGTCTGCCACCAAAGCAGCAAGTTTCCTCGACTTTCCAGAAGAAGCAGCAGAAAATGCAAATAACATCGCCATACAAACCGCCATATGCAGAATGGCGGTAAGTCGAAACCATGAAACAGAACAAGCCATTTTAAGGCAAGCTAATGAAATACCTTGCGACACTCCCTATCTATCAGACAGCCAGCAAATGCAAACTTTCTTGACAATCAAGAAAAAAAAACAAACAATGCAACAGCGTCAGAATTCGTTACACCACTCAAGGAGGCAAGAAAAACAATGAACGAAGAAATTGGAAACTGGAAGAGGCTGTGTACTGAGAAGATGAGGAGGAGCGATATATAAATAGGGCAAAGTGAAAGACATTGTTATGAAATGGTGGAAGCGATTGACAAAGGAGCGCCGCGCTGGCATGCATTATTATATATTTTCGTTGTAGACTGGCAACTTCCAGATGCCTTCCTTGAAGTTCCTTCCCATCCCCTTCACAATCACGACCTCCCTCATTCCGGGAGACAGCTATCCTGGGGCCATTCCACATGCAATGATACGTGTCGGAAGGCCGTAGTCAATGTCGCGGTTGAAGTTAACTGCCCGTGAAATAATAACAATTATGTAATCAATGATTCCCGGCCGGTTTCTGCCTACGTGCATGCGTGCATTAACAAAATATTAAATGTCACGTCGTAATAAACATAAACATTAAGAAAATATTATCGCTCCCAATTGCGAAGAACACGATGAGCTGGCCCACGGGGTTGCTGTTTACAGTGAGCTGCCAAGTGCATGAATGTAAGCAAGCTATCAAGCATTCACATTCACTCCACGTCGTCATTTATTTCTTAAGTGGAGTTCCCGTGACTTGTCCGACTGCAATTCATTGCGTGGACGGTGGACCTCACAGCCCGTAATAAACATTTTTGGGAGTTTGCGTTCATCTCGAGATATTCTAGCAGGTATGTTTTTCCGTTTGAATTGAAAATGCTATTCCGTTTGTGGGTTGAACTTGTTTATGTTCTGTTAGAAGTCCTAGTTTGACTTCATCTTTATAATAATAATTATAAAAATAATTACGAAGATATTTAAATTTTTTTAATTTTAATTTAATTATAATAAGGGAGCCACTTTGTTTTTTTTGGCTGCGCTTTCATATTTCTAGATTCATTTTCTCTTTAAATAAGTTATATTGCACATTAATACAATGGGTTTTTATAAACATTTAACTCAAAAATCACAAATAATTTCATCTAATCAAATGTAACCAAATTACCAACCAAAATAATAAAATTTCATATAAATTCAAAAATAATATATAAAATTATATTATAACTTTTTATTTCATTATTATGGCGTAAGGCATTCCCTCTGAGATAAATTTTCCTTTGGTCTTTGTTGTCATCGTTATCTTCCGTCTGATTTGATGTTAGACGATTCGAATAATTGCTACCGTTGGATCAAATATCTGGTTTTCATTACTAACTTTTCAAACTACCCAGCGCTTGGCATACTCAAGGAACCATTGTTTCTCTCTCATCTTCGACAACTGCAGCAACATGTCAAAGATCGAGGTGAAGGTGGAGCGTTATGGCCGTTTTGGCTAAAGGCTCAGGGATTCGTTATCTTACATTAAACTGTGACTTAGGGTTGTGGAATTGAAGAGTTTTATTTTTTCAGTATTTTTGTGGGTAAATTAGCTGCAAGTCCGTTCGCTTCTGAACGTTGCAATCTTGCTTTTGTCTTTACAGTAGGTAATGAGTATCAAGTCTAGTCCGAAGGCAGAGGCATTTGTATCAGAATTCTATAAACTCGTGGAAGAAACCATTTCCATGCCTATAAATCTTCCTGGTACCAGCTACAAACGTGGGTTCCAAGTATGTAAATCACCCCCAAAAACCAGTAATGCGTTTCTACACACCAGAGTTTGGCAAATGCTGTGAACCCTAAACTAAAATATGAATTAGTGGTGAACGTTTTAGGTGGATTTTCTTGAAACTTGAAGAATAATCAATCACCCGTACTGCTCATTATGTGCAGGCAAGGGAAAATATCCTGAGAATGTTGAGAGAAGTGCTCAAGGAAAGGAGGGCTTCCATGGACACTTATAATGATATGATTGCAATTCTTCTTAATGACAAAGAAGAAGAAGCAGATGGCGCATCTGCTTATTGCAAGCTCACAGATGAACAGATCTTCGATTTACTAATATCTATTATCAATGCTGGCTACGAAACAGTTTCCACCACAACCATGATGGCTGTCAAGTATCTCCATGACAGTCCCGAGGCTCTACGAGAGCTTAGAGTGAATTTAATATATTAGATATAAATCTATCCATATCTCTCAAAGGCTTTTGTACTGAATATATACATAAACCTGACTGTCTGCTTGCACGAAGAACACCTAGCAATTCAGAGGAGAAAAAATCCAGGCGAAACTATCAATTGGGATGACTACAAGTCTATGAAGTTTACTCAGAGTGTATGTGAATCATCATAAACCAGATTTGTTTCCAGAGGGGTTTTAGGGGGCAAAATTTGATACTAGACTATTTTTTTAGGATATATTATATTCTTTCATTTGGTTTAAAAGTTTTTTTGGTTAGGTATAATATTTAAATTTTTAGAAAATGCCTTTGCTTAAATATAATATATACATTTTAGTTCTTTCTGTTTCTCAAAAACTTTTGTCTATGTTCGCAAGAAATGAAATGATATTTATCTACCCTATTGTATATCTCAAACTTCATATTCTAACAAACCCTATCCTTTGCCATAGTTGCAGATTTACAAAATATTCGAATTAAGAAAAGAGATCGGTTTCTCTGAAGAATGACTACATTTTGAATTTTGATGAAAGACGAAGAGGAAAAGCTCATATGGAATGCTTTGGATCCGTTATCAGGTAAATGGCACAGCTTGCCACCTATGCCGGCTTTTATGTATGAGGAGGAATTCAATCAAGCTACGGGATGAAGTTTATGGAATGCAATGGGAGCATCGGGTTACACGCTAACAGGTTTTGTGAGGGGCTGTAGTTTGTAAATATCATGAAAGGAGAGCTGCTCAGGGTAGCATGATTCACTGTATGGGTCTATTTTTTAACTCGAAACCCCGTTTTTCACAACCACTCATTGCTTTGTCTCTCTAAGAGTTTACATCTCTTACTAAAACAACTGATTAATATTGTACAACTCTTCTGCCAAGACCTTATATGGATATCTTAATATATTATTTTCAGAGATGATGGTCAACGGTAGTTTTTGCTGGCAATAATGTTATGCATAATATGAAAATTATATGCAGCCATAGCACCTAAGCATGGGTAAGGGCTGGAAGGGAAGTTTCCTTGTGCCATAAATAACAACAGAATGTATATATAACACATTTTCCGTTTCGATTTGGTAGTTGATGCTGGAATTTGATGGGACCAATAAAAATGTCCCTTATAACAGTTTTATTGACATTGTGAATCAACGATCTTTGTATTACATGCTCTGTAGATATGTCTTATCTGTCTGATAGTAAAGTAATCATGCGGTATTGCATTTTATTTGTTTTACCTTTTCTTTGGCTAGTTTTGTATGGTTTGTTTATAAGAATAAATTTATCTTAGCCCAAAATACCAAACTTTTCACCACATAAAACGTCCATAGTAAAAGTAAGTTTTATGCATAAAAGGTTGTGTGTTTGGTTTTCCTGCTTTCAGCTTTAAATGTTGAACATTATTTTTTCGTTTTCATTCAATTTTGCTAACAATTCTGTAAGTAGACCTTGCTTGTCTTTATGAAATGAAAAGGGTAAAGAAAAGGGACTTATATATGGTTTTAGGAGTGGTGTTGTCGTTATACACTAGGTAATAGTGTATATAAATGTTATCAACTCTATGTTGAGCACCAAAGGAATTAACAGCCCCTTGATTGCATTCACTTTGTTAAGTTCTTTTCACTAAGAATCCCTTTCAAACCCACCAAGGCTAAAGAATGCACTTGTTTCAAGTAATCGTACATTCATCAAATTGTTCGTTATGAAAATGAATCAATGTATTTTTTGAAAGGCATAATTTAGGCTAAAGAATGCACTTGTTTCAAGTAATCGTACATTCATCAAATTGTTCGTTATGAAAATGGATCAATGTATTTTTTGAAAGGAATAATTTCATACCAATTTGTTGTGTAAGGTGTTTTCCAATTTCATTGGCAAGGGTATCATATGTAAAGATGCAATCGTTTATCCAAAACATAAAGTGATTTTAAAACTAATATGAAGTGTGATGAGACTAATAGAGATTAATGATCAAAATTGAATCCTTCCTAGCTCTTTCAAAGGGTTTAAACTTGTTCTAAAAAGGTAATTCAAAAACAACTTGAAAAAAAAGTCAAATTTTTACAATATGATGGACGACTAATTGAACACATTGTATACCTTGAAGACATGTTGTATGCCACATTACAATATGATGGACTACTAATGTCTTGTGTAGAATTCGCTACGATATAGAAGACGAGATTTGACTATATTCGCCACAGTTTCTTTCAAGAAATTTTCTTGTAGGTCTCTAAGATGGATCCTAAAATGTTTCATATGAAAATGCTTTCACTATCTGCATTGCCTTATTTTGAATATTTCATATGAAAATGCTTTCACGGTTTGCCTTCCCCATTTTGAAACAGATCTGGTTCTTTCGACCTTCCAATCTGGTCCAACTTGTTATGTCCGTATCCAATTCAAAAGAACATATATGCCTTTTTTTTAATTGAAAAAAACATTTAATATAGAGGGATGTACAAAATAATAAGTTTAAATGGATAAATAATAACCTCTCAAATTTTTTAAATTTGTCCTTTTTAGGTTTCTTTTATATATTAAACATAACCCACGATTATACCAAGAATATAAAGAAATAGTTCGCAAGGTGGCTTGCATTCATGAGAAAGGAAACTTCTATGAATTCATTCACTTAGCCTTCCTCATTGACAATGCACAGTACATATCAGATCCAACTATCCAAACAAATCATTTCAGCATGGGATAAGTTGCTTCTAAATGCGGGTTTTTTACCTGCAAACTACCCTTTTCACCTCCGTTTAAGTCGTTTATTTCTTTAATGGAAATGAAAGGAATTTTTTGGGCATTTCATGTTAAAACACTTCCACCTTTACGTGAAGGTCAAAGAGCAAATTTATTTCGCGTACCGTCAAGTTCAACCGAACATGCAAACACAATTTCCTTCCCTTTACTTTCAGAACTTACATCGATGGTAGGATTAAGCAATAAAAGGGATAATTGACTTGAACTTTGTTCTTATTTTGTCCCATGGTTGGAATTTGATGGGTATATTGTGCGTCGTGTGACAATTTAGCCGTCAAATACAACTGACACTCTACCCTACCCCTCATCAAACAACTTTGAAAGATGTAAAACGTTTAACCGTCCTTCGATCAACCATGCCTATGATAATTATGGACCCTGTATAGCACAAATAATTTCCAAGGGGTGGACATGGACCTTTAACGCACTCGAAACAAATGTTGCAAATGACTTATTGACTTAAGCAAGCCCCCAAGTAACAAGGGTTCTATTGGAACTTGAAAGAGCATCTTCGAACATTAAGAGGAAACCTATTTTGGAAAGGTTATAAAATTTGTCAATTTCATATAATGTAAATGATTTGTATTTATCTTCTAGCTTGAATGACAATTTGTTTACTAATTCCTATCTTCAATGATTTTTTTTATATATCATGATTTTTCTCAAATTTATGCCTTATGGCGTTTCCTTTGCAACATTTGGTGCAATTGCTAGTATTAATTTAAGTCAATGGAACATTACATAATGTTTTATAATATCACATTGTAGAGCAGTTCTAGGCACAATAATGTTATACTATTAATTCTAAAAACTATTAAATATTTATTTATTATATTGTATTAATTTATTATAAATTAAATATTAAATATATTTATCTAATAATTAAATATTAATTACTAAAAACAAATTTAAATTAAATTATAAATAGATTGAATAATATTATATTATTCTATTAATTTACAAATGTAAATAAAAATGTTATATAACAAATTGCAAATGTGTTTATAATTTTTTTATGGTATAAAGTTATCATATAATTGTCTTTTTTTTTCTCAAGTATTTATAAAGCTTGAGAGGGAGTAATGGTTAAGAGCATGTGTTTCCTTCTAAAAGGTCACAAGTTCAAAACCATAAAGGGTAAGACCGCTCAGTCAAGAGGGTAGAGTATGTATGTTTTCGTAGACCCCTCAAGAGGGAAAGTGTGTATGAGGATAGAGTATGTCTAAACAATCCCTTGTCTCATAAACAAAAAAGTCTCACATTATTTAATAATATATTATTTAAATTTATAAATTAATAACATTACCAAAAAAATAACAAATTATATACTTGTATATAAATGAATATAATAAAATTAATTAAAATACTCTCAAGCACTAATAATATAGGAAATAAAGAAAATAAAATAAAATATAGTTAATCTAAAAACAGGTCTAGTTACCTTGAAAGATAGTTGGATCTAATTGAAAAATACTAAATTGTATTTTAAATATCTAAATTTTAAAATATAGGAAATAAAGAAAATAAAATAAAATATAGTTAATCTAAAAACAGGTCTAGTTACCTTGAAAGATAGTTGGATCTAATTGAAAAATACTAAATTGTATTTTAAATATCTAAATTTTAAAATATATGTATGTATGATTCATTCATTTACAATTTTAATAGTAATAAAAAAATTCACTCATAATTCCAAATTATCTTTAAAATCTATAGAATTTATGAACTTTGAAAGTGTTAAGAAAGAGTGAAGAACTATTATATATGAGAAATAGAAGTTAGTTATCCAAAAAATGTGCTAATGATATTGTTATTATGAGTCACGAATTTTTATACTATTTAATATAAAAATGTTGTGTTCATAATTACGCCGTAGGTTTTTTCTCCATAGATTTTCATGTCCAAACACTGTTCACTGATTTGTCGTTCAATCTAATGGTATTTGACCACGTGGTTCGTCCGTGAAACACACCCACACCATCGTTGCTCTTCCATTTCGTCGGGATATTGCCGTTACTCTTTCATTTCGATAGGTTGAGGAACCCAAGTACTACAAGTGTTAAGAAAGAGTGAAGAACTATTATATATGAGAAATAGAAGTTAGTTGTCAAAAAAATGTGTTAATGATATCGTTATTATGAATCATGAATTTTTATACTATTTAATATAAAAATGTTGTGTTTATAATTACACTGAAGGTGTTTTCTCTATGTATTTTCATGTCCAAACACTTTTTACTAATTCGTCATTCAATTTAATGGTATTTGATCATGTGGTTTGTCCTTAAAACACAAGGACACTATCGTTTCTCTTCCATTTTGTTGGAATATTGTTGTTACTCTTTCATTTTGATATGTTGAGAACCCAAGTACTACAATACGACAATACTACATCTGGAGATGAGCCATGCGAGCCCGATCAACGAAACCCATTTCAACGTCTGTCTATTAGGTGTTTCACGGGCACGGAATGTCCCGATCATCAACCTTAAGAACAACCATCAATACTTTCCGGTGGGTTTCTTCCTCAAACCGGCTCTCGCTCCGCTTCTCAACGTCATGTTCCCAAAACAGAAGAACAAAACGACCATTATAATTTATTGTTCAAGTCGCTGGTATCAGAAGAGAATTTTTGCTAGCCTTCAATTCAAAGACAACATACTCCCACCTTGTCCACTGCGTACTGCTAGCCTCCAACCAGGTCCCTTGAGGGGAAGAGTATCAACATTTGCACAACTAGGTCCCTTGAGAGGAAGAGTATCAGCACTGCACTTGCATGTTCAGCTAAATCGTTTAGCATATCAGAACGGTCCGTCAGCCTGGTAAGATTTGATTCACTAATTTCAAACTCAATGAGTTCCTCCTCTTCATCTTTTTCTTGTTGGATCAAGCAAGTAGATCTAATTCCTCTGGCATGTCGGTATTTCATTCCTGACAAAATTTTCCTTTCTCTATCACCAAGTGCTCCAACTTTAAGTTACCAAATGCTACTTTAAGCATGCGACCCTCCACAGAATGGGTTGTGATAAGCCTATAAATAAGTACAAGTCGTGTTTTTCCAATCCTGTGGCATCGATCCATAGTTCACATATCCATTTGAGGATTCCAATCACTATCATAGATAATACAAGTGTCCGCAGCAATAAAATTGATTCCAAGACCACCAACACGTGTGCTTAGAAAAAGGATACAAAAGTTGATATCTGGGTCATTGAAATCCCTTATCTGATTTTTCCTATCCTCCAACTTAACACTTCTATCAATTGGATAAACTTTCTATCAATTGGATAAACTTCATATCCTCTCACACTTAGATAGTATTCCAAAGTCAAGAACGTTAGTCCATTGAGAAAATATCAACCTCTTGTGTTTCTGAGCTTTCAAATGTGTTAATAACCTGTCTAGCAAACCAAGTTTACCACATTGCTTAACCAACTGCTCCACTGGTGGATATTCAAATGTTTGATCGAACTGAAAACAAACCTCAAGTGTTCTATTGACCAAATGATCTCGGATCTTCTTCTGATGTTCTGTCATATCTGCATACAAAATAATCTCTTTTTTGCTGGGCGGGGACTGCTCAACCTCTTCTTTCAACCTTTTGAAAGAAATGGTCTAAGGATCAAATGAAGCTTTGAAATTACTTGAACTTGTATTTTCTCTTCAATTTCTTCCCACTTCATCCCATTGATTTGTTTCCCAGCTAGATTAAACCAAGATTCAAACTCTTCATGTTATGTGAATATTTGAGGCAAAATGAAATTTAGAAAGGACCAAAGTTCCACCCAATTATTTTGTAGGGGCGTCCCAGTCAAAAGAAACTTTTTTTCGGCAGGTAAGGTTTTCAATTCCCTCAACAAATTGCAATTGGAGTTGTTTAATCGGTGTCCCTCATCAACAACTATATATTTCCAATCATAGCAAGCCAAAGCCTTGCTATCACTCAAAACAACCTCATATGAAGCGAAAATAACAAGGAATGTTAGGCATGTTGTGTAAGGCATGTGGGTTTTCCTCAACTCTTGTCGCTCAATTTTGGAGGCAAGATAGATTATAGCATTCATGCTTGGAAAAAACCTATTGATTTCATTTACACAATTCTAGAGAGTTGAAAGAGGATCAACTATTAAAAAGGGCCCATGCATGCCCATCCCCTTGAGATGAGCAAGGAGACCAATATTCTAGGTTTCAAGGTTATTTTTTTTACAAGCTGGATCGCTCTGGAATAAAAAAACCAAGTGAAGACGGAGGGCTTAGCCCTTACCCAGCCTCATGGCTGGCATTTAGAACCTATCATCATGCCTTTGTTTTTTTGGAGACATTCATTTGGCTCTTTCTTCCCTCCATTGAAAGCCATATAACCACAAGCCTTACAAGGAGCGGAATTTTTATTAAGGGTTTTGGGCATATATAATAGATAAATAAAAAATCGATTTTTACTCATCATTTCATGGTGTTTTTCTATTTAAACCCGCAAGCCATCAAGGGCTTCTCACATCTAAAATCAAAGGGTTTCAAACCTCATTAATCACATAAATCGTTTATAATTTTCAAAATGAATTTTCCGAGCCTAGTGTGAATATTTGAAGGACTATTATATGTGTTTTCCAGTGGTATGTTGGAAATTAATTCCAACTGCAGCATCAGTTGAGTAGAAATCTCAAATCACGTCTCATCGCAAATCCCATTAATTATGTCGTCTGTCCTCAGCACTGCAACGCGACGCGATGCGATCGTGCGATGTGTTCACAGATCGCAAGTTTCACCTTACGCGCGTTAATCCTTTCCTTTTGTTTTTTGCGATTACGATACTGCGATGCGTTATCATCACACATCGCAGATCGACCATTTCTCACTTTGTCTCATTCTCGCGATAAAGTTTTGCGATGCAATCCCGCCGCTCATCTGTTGATCCGACGGTCCATATTTGTTCCCGTCAAATGCACGTCACCACCATACTGCATTTACGCATTTTACCTATTTTATGTTCCCAAGGAAGAAAGGTGGCTTTGCGCCATAACTGCTCACCAACAACATTAAAGAAAAGCATGGTCGAGAAGGAAAGAACCAGCCTCGAGCCGTCCGCAGCATTTATCAGTTACGAGTTTTCATACAACCGACTCAAGAATTACAGTTGAGACTCTGTCAGAGAGTTAAAGCAGTTGATGGACTATTATGACCACTAATGCACTATATATGTGTAGACACACTAGTATAGAAGTATGAGAGGTAATGCACAGCAGTGTAGAGAGAAAATTCCTTTCATTGTGGAACTGAAGCGTTCCTGTTGTAATCCCTTTATTCAGAGGAAGACTATTTTGTAACAGTTTTTTTTTAATACAAGTTTTATTCATGTGTTAAAGATCCTGTATTTGTATCAGAGCGTTGTTCTCTGGTCTTTTGTGTTTTGGTATTTTAGCAGATAAAATATCCAACAAGTGGTATCAGAGCTAGTCTAGGCACTCGGTGAGTCAAAAACAAAGTTTGTTTTTCACTATAGGAGCTGTAAGAAGCTTATTGAGCATATTTTCTCTAGCAGAGAAAGTTTTTTTTTTATTTGTTTTAATTATACAGTTAGTATCTCTTCTTTAAGATGGAAGATGCTGGAACTGGTTTGACAAATCCCCAACTACCACAGTTTAATGGGAAAAATTATAGTTATTGGTCCATAACAATGAAAGCTTTGTTTGCTTCTCAAGGAATATGGGAGTTGGTTGAAACTGGCTATGTTGAACCTGCATATGCAACAGCATTGGCTGCTTTAACAGTAGCAGAAAGAGACCAGTTGAAGAGCGATAGGAAGAAGGATGCCAAAGCCCTCTTTTTTCTCTTCCAATCAGTACATAAAAGTGTTTTTCCACAGATTGCAGCAGCAACAAAATCCAAGGAGGCATGGGATATTCTCAGAACTGCCTATCAAGGCATGGAGAAGGTGAAGACTGCAAAGTTGCAGATGTTGAGGAGAGACTTTGAAACACTCAGCATGAAGGAATCTGATACAATAGATTCATTCTTCACTCAGGTTATTGGGTTGATAACTCAGATAAGATCTCATGGTGAGATTCTTGAAGATAGAAGGATTGTAGAGAAAATCTTGAGAAGTTTACCCAAGGTTTGAATCTATTGTGGTAGCAATAGAAGAAACAAAGGATCTCTCACAGTCCACAGTAGATGAACCGAGTGCTTCTCTTATGTCTCATGAACACAGACTGAGTAGAGGAACATATTCCTCTCTTGAGCAAGCATGCAAGACTCAGATGTCTTTTGGCCAAGGAAAAGGTCAAGGCAGAGCATATAACAGAAGTCGTGGAAGATGCCAAAACAATGGCAGAAATAATTCTGCAAGCACAAGCGGAAGGAGCTACAATCAGAACCAAGATGAAGGTTCAAGCAAACAGCAAGCTCATGGACAAAGGTATGACAAATCCCAAGTTCAATGTCATTATTGTAAGAAATATGGGCATTACGCCAATGAATGTAGAAAAAAACAAAATGACATGAATAATAGGTAAAATGCTAATTTTGCGAATGAAGAAGATAAGAATCCAAAGAATGTGATGTTAACATGTAACCTTGCACAAGACAAACAAGAATATTTTTGGTTCTTAAACTCAGGTTGTAGTAATCACATGACTGGAAATATTGAAATGTTTGCCAATCTGGATGAAAACATGAAATCTGAGGTAACAACAGGAACTGATAGTAAGATATCTGTCAAGGGTAAGGGCAGAGTCAGTATCCGAGCAAGAAATGGAGAACAGATGATTGTGCCAAAGGTATACTATGTACCTGGTCTGAAATGTAATCCTTTGAGCATTGGACAGCTCATTGACGAAGGTTACAATGTGTTCTTCAAATATGATATGTGTACAATCAGAGATATACCTCCAAGTAAGAAGGTCATTGCATAGGTGCAGATGACCAGCAATAGAATGTTTCCACTCAAACTCAGGGCAGATTTGAAGGAAGGAAGCACTATTGCAGCTGTAACACAAGAAGTCTTTCAGGAACAAGTGAAAGATGAGAATTGGTTGTGGCACTTGAGATTTGGACATCTCAATTTTGGAGGATTAAATCTGTTGCATAGAAAGGGAATGGTAAAGGGATTGCCATTGATCGAGAAGCCGGATAGTCTTTGTGAAGGCTGCATCTTGGGAAAGCAACATAAAGAAAGCTTTCCAGCAGGAAAGAGTATAAGGGAAAAAGCACCCTTGGAAATTGTTCACTCTGATGTGTGTGGACCGATGCAAATACCATCATTTTCCGAAAATAAATATGTTTTAACTTTCATTGATGATTACACCAGAAAGACATGGGTGTATATGCTGAAAGAGAAGAGTGAAGTGTTTGAGAAATTCCGCCACTTCAAAACTCTTGTTGAAAAACAATGTGGGCATTATATCAAAGTGCTCAGAACAGATAGAGGAGGAGAGTACATCTCCAAAGATTTTTTGTGTTTTTGCAGAGAGAATGGCATACAAAAGAAGTTCACCGCGAGGTATACACCTCAGCAAAACGGTGTTGCTGAAAGGAAGAATAGGACCATTCTTGACATGGTTAGAAGTATGCTAAAGGCAAAACATTTGCCACATGAGTATTGGGTAGAAGCTGTCACTTGCGCAGTTTACATCTTGAATAGATGCCCAACTAAAGCTGTCATGAACAAAATACCGGAAGAAGCATGGAGTGGTCAAAAGCAAACTGTCACTCACATGAGAGTATTCGGTTGTGTAGCATATGCACATGTACCGGATCAGCTAAGGAAGAAGCTTGACAATAAGGGGGAGAAGTGTGTTTTTGTTGGCTATTGTGATGAGTCAAAAGCATACAAACTCTATAATCCATCCACCAAGAAATTGATAGTAAGCAAGGATGTGCAATTCATTGAAGATGAAGCTTGGGATGGAAGCTTAGAGAAGACAGTAAATGTGAAGACAATTATGTCTCACGAAGAAGAAGAGGAAGGGACAGCAGCAAATAATCCTTCCTTGGTAGCTCCTCCTCCACCACAGCAAGTACAACAAACCACATCACAAGCTGGAATTCGAACAGCCTTGAGAAATCAAGGAAGTGCTTCTCCAAGCACATCACAGGGATCAGAGATACCCTCAAGCTCGGATGGAACTTCAAGCACACCAAGAAGACCAAGATTCAAAAATCTAAATGAGATTTATGAACAAGGAGAAGTAAGTAACAATACCGGTCTGAATTCATTATTCACTTTGTATTGTCATGTTGATGAGCCAGTTCATTTTGAAGATGCTGTAAATGAAGATAAATGGATTGAAGCAATGAATGAATAAATTGGTGCAATTGAGAAGAGTAAAACATGGGAGTTAGTGGACCTCCCTGAAGGCAAAGATGCCATTGGAGTTAAGTGGGTCTATAAGACCAAAAGCAATGCTGAAGGAAAGATCGATAGGCACAAAGCAAGACTTGTTGTGAAAGGCTACAAGCAGCAACAAGGCAAAGACTATGATGAAACCTTTGCACTAGTAGCAAGGATGGAAACAGTCAGAACAGTTTTGTCTATTGCGGCACAACACAAATGAAAGATTTATCAGATGGACGTTAAATTTGCATTCCTGAATGGAGTGTTAAAAGAAGAGGTTTATGTTGAACAACCTCCAGGCTATGAAGTTGAAGGCCAAGAGCATAAAGTCTGCAAACTGAAGAAGGCTCTTTATGGGCTGAAGAAAGCTCCAAGAGCATGGTACAGCAGAATAGATGCTTATCTGATTGAAAATGGGTTTGATAAGTGTGATGGTGAACCCACACTCTACATAAAGGAGAATGACGGTAAGATTATTATTGTTGTTTTATATGTAGATGATTTGATTTTTACTAGCAATGATGCTTCTCTCATTGCTGATTTTAAAGCAGTCATGAAAAGTGAATTTGAAATGACTGACATGGGCTTCTTAAGATATTTTTTTGGAATTTAAGTAGACCAAAGTGAAAATGGTGTTTTCATTTCTCAAGATAAATATGTAGAAGCAGTGTTGAAGAGATTTAACATGCAGAACAACAAGGCAGCTGTGACTCCAACTGTAGTTGGGTTGAAATTGACCAAAGAAGACAACAGCAAGGATTTTGATCCAAAATTGTACAAGAGCATAGTTGGCAGCTTTATGTACTTGACTGCAACTAGGCCAGACATTATGCACGCTGTGAGTTCAATCTCGAGATTTATGGAAAGACCGAAAGAGACTCATTGGAAAGAAGCCAAGAGAATTCTAAGGTATGTGAATGGAACGAAGGGGTTTGTTATTTTATACTCCTCTTCTGAAAGTTTCATGTTGATAGGTTACACGGACAGTGATTGGGCTGGAAGTGTTGATGATAGGAAAAGCACATCAGGATATCTGTTTCATATGGGATAGGGAGACATATCATGGGCTTCCAAGAAGCAACCATTTGTGGCTTTGTCAACAGTAGAGGCAGAGTATGTGGCAGCAACAGCAGCAGCATGCCAAGCAGTGTGGCTGAGAAGAGTTCTCAGAAACTTGTGTCATGAACAAGAAAATGGCACAACCATTTACTGTGACAATATCTCAGCAATAGCTTTGTCTAAAAACTTTGTTTTTCATAAAAGAACAAAGCACATAGATACCAAATTTCACTTCATATGTAAATTGGTTAACAATGGTGAGATTGTTTTGCAGCACTGCAGAACAGAGGATCAGCTTGCTGATATCTTGACAAAACCATTAGCAAAGAAAAGTTTTGATTATTTCAGGAAATGCCTGGGTATGAAACAGTTGAAATTAAGGGGGAGTGTTGGAATTTAATTCCAACTGCAACCATTTAATGCTGAACAGAAACTTGATTTGAGCAATTATTTCAGATTGTCCAAAGCAGCAAAAGTCTCCACTGATATTTTGCACATTAAATGCGCATTAAATTCGGAACTGAATTCCCCTGCAGACTGTCGTCTTGTTTTTGCTGAGAAAGGCATCACCGCCTTCTGCAATAAATACACAGATAATATCAGTAGATATTTTGATTAATTTATAGTTTAAACTCAGATATTTTTTTCATATAAATACAACGAATAGCAGTTCTGTTTTTACTGTGTAAGAAAGAAAAAGAACAGCAGTTCTATTTTCTGTGTGAGCGGCAACAGTGTTAATCTATGTGGAATATAGCTCAGCAGCACTGAAATATTATGCACAACAATGCTGAGATAAAGTTGCTGGAGCAGCAATGTTGAGACTACAATACTAAGACAGATTATTTTGTGCTTATTTGTAACTGCACAACAGTGCTTAAACACCTGCAACTTTCTGAGATAAAGAAAGTTGTTTTACTGTATCAGTTGTTTTATTGTATCAGCTGTTTTACTGAATATAAGTTAAGTTTCAGTTACTATTTCACCAGTTTCTGTGTTGCTAAGTATTACTCTGTTTTTTAGTTTTTATTTTAAATATATCATAAATTTCCTGTTGCTGCAACACCACGATCAGCGTTGCTGCAACACCGAATCCTGTTGCTGCAACACCATTTCCAGAAAATGAAATTTTCAGTTTTTTGTGCTGAAACAGAGTAAAAACAGAGCATTTTTTGTTGTCTGTTTGTTATGGAATTTAGGAGAAAATTCCAACAACTTTAAGTTTGTTATTTGATTTTTTTTCCCTAAAAATTAATAACGGTTTGGAGCTCATTTATGTTCATATTCAGAGGGTGATTGTGGAGGTTTGAAGAAGGCTACCAGTGGTCCATGTAGATAATAACCTCAGGTTTGTGTTCCTGGATTTGTTGCTGGCACACCTTTCACCATCTCTGACATCTTGGCCCCCACTCAAAAAAGTTATGAAGGAAAGTACTATTATCTAAAACCATTCTGTTAAAGATGGAAGATGTTCTTGCAAGGGATTCTTAAAAAACAAGAGCTTCATTAACATGTTGGATTGAAACCTTTCATTCGTCAATGTCTCTAATAAATCAATTGTATTTATTCAAGGATTATTGTTGACAAATAGACTCCAACAGAAAGGTCAACAGTTGATCTCCATTTATTATTTGAGATACTAATAAAAAGAAAAAGGCATGCATTGAATATGTTACAAGGAGATGGCAGTGATAATATATAAATTGTCCTTTAGCTTATGTGGATGTCATAAATGGCACTAGTGGGCATCTTGAGACTGATTATTCCAGAATCAGAAAAATGATGTCAAAATTGGCCCTTATTGCTAAGTACGATACTATGGTGGGATTTGTGTCAAACTGTAGCTTCCTTTGTTCAGAAAAAGGAAAAGATTTCCACATGGTTTTCTATGGTGTATGCTCAAGAAGATAAAGATCTATGGCTGTAGCATTTAGTAGATGCATTCTGTGATGGATTGAGGTTTCTTAAAGTTAGCTTCCTTCTCGTATTCATATGAGATGGAGATGGAGAAAGTTTGTAACAAATGAAGTTATACAGCCTCTTTGCAGGAACATTGAAATCAATCTTCGTCTACATATGTACTCTGTTCATCTGAAATTCAATCCTACAAAGACAGACTTGCGTGATTTATCCTGGCATTTACAGGTGAAACCATGGAGAATCTCATCCAAGTATATCTATATAAAATACTGTGTTGAGATCTATTTGAATGCCTTCTACAATCATGCAAACCATGGCTCTTCATTACTTGAGGACATATTTCAAAATGAGACACTCACCCTCTTATGTGTCAGCCTCTCTCAACTAGGTTATCTTCATTCTATTATAGGAGATTGTGTTCATAAATAAAGGTAGCAGTTTGATATTCGAAGGATGCATAGAATCGACAATTCAAAACAATCAATTCCAAATTTGGTACATAAGGTCACCAGGGTAGCAAATGATAGGTGGCAAAAAATGAACTTTCCAGATTTTAAGGTAGCATCAGAACCCAAGTGGCAGATATAAACCATAAGATCCTATTCCAAGGAGATTTTACCAGCAACCTCCAAGAAATTTGAAATATCGTGCAACCAACCTCAATAATTGATTGCTATTTTTATGATTTTTAATTGATTTTATTTCCAGCGAATTAGAAATAGTTTAAAATTTGTATGGTATATATTCAAATTGGGAGGCGTAATAGACAGTGGTTGTTAGTGAAGAAGGAAGATTTTTTTTCTTTGATGGTAAGCTTTTGAGTTAAAGCAAAAGTAATCAATTCAACAATAGAGAGGCAGTTTGTTTTCAAGATTCTTGTGTCAAACAAATGGTGATGTTTTCCTCTTTGTAAATATGTTTTTCTTTCAAATTTCACATGGATTTTTTTTCTTACATTGTTTACAAGAAGTTGATGAGTAGAATTTACTTGCAATACTATGCTCTAGCTTGTTAATCAATCTTCATGTTTCCTTTCTGAGATTTTAAGTATAGGATTCATTGTGTATGCTTTATATTTAAGTTGATCCTAAATCTAATTCATCTCATCCACACCACAATAGCTCTATAGAGTTTGCCTACCTCACCCAGTTTCAAGTTTTTCTCTGTCTCTCTATGATTGATTGCTGAACATCCTTATGAATCCATGCCATATGGACTCTTCATTGATTTTGCAACCACAATTTTCAAACCAATTTCTTGACCTTTCATACCTAGCCTAAGATCTTAAACAATAAAATTAAAAATTATACAGAGAACCCTCTCTGATGCTGGAAGAGATAAATCCCATCTTTAAAAGTGGTTTGAGATTACCTGCGATTTTCCTCAACCTAGGAAAATTACAAAATGTTAACCGTTCCTATACACTTCCTGATAAAATTGCTACTTAGTTGAAATTATTTTTTACTCATTATACAATTCACCCTAGTCTTCTTAATAAAATTGCTACATAGTTGAAATTATTTTTTACCCCATCGTAGTACAATTCACCCAAAGTCTAGCCACAATTAATTCATGCAAGTCTAGGCACATTTCTCATTGCCATATATTTTCTAATTGAGTTATTTTTTTACGAGAAAACACAAAATCTTATCGTTCGAATATGATGTCACATAAATTCCATACTTATTAGTCCCTGCCTGGGACTATTAGCGATCGATATCGCGTTGACCAGCAATTAAATCAGTTTGACCGATTAATATGTTCGGTACATTTAAGGTTTAAACCAATGTTTCAAATAAAATGTTTGGGGCAACAAATTTTTATCCAATGTTTTTGTTGGAGGTCTTATTGCCGGCCTCACGTCCCCCGATGCTATTTCAGTGAGGGCAAATTGTTTTATCATAAGGTTTTCAAAAAAATGTGGGAGTATGGCTGTATATGCGCATAGATTGCATGCAGTCCAGGTGTCTAAGTATCTGGGTGTTTGCCGATTTGATTTATCTGTGAACAACCATTGATTTCTGTATGAACAATAGTTCACTAATTATTTTCAAAATTGCCACCGTGCTCTGTTTGTTCATTTCTCGCTTTCAGCATCTTTGCGAAGTATTCAGTGTGGAGAGCTTCGTGTGCAAAGGATCGGGTGAACACTGCTGCTGCTCTGAAACAATATATTTTTCAGGTACCTTCCAGAGACTTGATTGTACTGCAGTTATCACTTGCCTATTAGATATAGATTTTTTTTTTTGAACTTCAATAAAGCAGCGACTCTTTTAAATTTCTGGTTAAGTGAGTTCATTAGATTTGGAATTTTTGTTGAACTTCTAAAAACCAGCAGCTCTTTTAATGTGTTAGTTAAGTGAATTTAGAGGAAGAAGAATAAATATGAGGTATAATGATGTGGATTCTTCCTGAAATCAATTAATAAGTCAGGTTTAAGTTTATTGTGTGATTCCTTTCTAAATCATTAGATTCCAAAGAGATTCACAGGCTCTCTGGACAAGCCAGAAGTTAAAAAATAGTTGAGTTCGATGTTTTGAAATTCAAGAAACCGGGTCATCTACCTTCCCAAATAAAATAAAATCCGTTTCTACAGATTAGGGTAGGGATATTTATCTAGATGCAGGAGCGCGGGAAATGTTTGGAAATTGTCTCTCGTCGTACTTCCAATCTCGCTACTCATGAGGCCGTTTAGGTTAAATTTGTTAGACTGAATTATTGAATTTGACTTATGATCTTGCAACTCCCCAGGTCCTGAGGTTATGTCTCTGGTACATTATGGACTCCAATTACTGCATGATGAGGGGCAAAGATTTATCAGAATCAGAATTCGTTTAGTATATTTTATCATGTCTCTAACTGAAATTTGAAGAAGCATCTGAATTTTCATTTTCTTTTAATCGAATCATTATTTATTTATTTATCTATTTAAAGAAGTATTATCTGAGTTTCAGTTTCTTTTACTTGAATCAGTATATTTACCTCCCCTGTTTTTTGGCATGGACAGATATGGTGATTTTAGACATTTAATCAGTTGAAGCAGTGGTTTCTTAACCTAAAGGCTGAAACCATTAATCTTTGGTTCTATTTATTTTTCCAAATCTCGTAGCGGAAATTATTGTTTCTCTTAATTGACTACCGAAAACCCTCTATATAGAATTTTATCAGTAGATTTGATCTCTGGTTTTGTTTCCTTTTCCAAATCCCCGTTCGTTTATGCAACGGAGATTCCTGGTTCTCCTATTTGAATGCCTCTAGCTGAAATTTGAAGAAGCATCTGAATTTCCATTATCTTTTAATCGAATCATTTATTTATTTATTTATCTATTTAAAAAAGTATCTGAGTTTAAAACCAAGACCTAAAGTCATGAAATTAAGACCGCAGGATATTTATCTAAATTCTTACTATCATAATATTAAGACCACAAGATATTTATCTAAATTATTATTACCCTGGTAACTTGCGGCTGAAGTTACTTTCGTGGTTGCAGACTTTTGACTGTGCCCACAGACAAAGTTATCCTGCACGCGCCGGCAGCAACCTTAAGGAAGCAAACTCTACATGGCTCATAGCCCTACAAATACCCACGCTCTTCTCGTTTTCTTTCATCGACTTCATCATCATATCTGGTGTTGTTTATTCACTCTGATGTTTATATTTGAATTTGCAGGTTGATAACCCTTCAAATTTGTAGTGCCATGGCTGGAAAAGTGCCAGAGAAGCAGGACCACGTTCTGTTCGATCTGTTCGGCGGGAAGAAGGAAGAGAAAAAGGAGAAAATTGTGCACCTGAGTTCAGACAGGTCTGTAACTGCACACAGCAAACCTGAAGTTGCAAGTGTGAACTTCCATGTCAATGAGGTTGAAGAGGGCCATAATCGAACAGAGTCTTACGGTAATGAAATGATTGCTTAATGTTCTTTGAAAGAGATTTGATTTATGCTTATAATACAAGATGCTTGAAAAGCTTGTTTAGTTGAGGGTTTCTTACCATATAATGACCAAATCTTCCCCTGGCCTGCTACGAAGAATCAACTAAAGCGCTCGTCTTTCCTTTTGCAGGGATCAGTGCTGCTAATTTCCTGCCTTCGCTGCCGAATGACATCCATGGAGAACTCGTACATGGCCTTTACTGCATAGCGGAGGCATTTTTTCCGACCATGAGTACGAGCAGCAGCACCCCAAGCGGCAGAGCAAGGGCAGGGCTACGTGGCAGTTAGCATACTATTTGGCCTCACCTAAACATTGCAGTGTGTCGTTTGGGCAGAGAGGGAGAGCGACGGAGACATTGGGTTGCTCACAGGAAAGCCGATAATGGGCTACACTACTCATGAACAGCTCGTTGGTCTTCCTTAAACCGATCCCTGAGATGACAATGACACAGCTGAGCGCATTTGACAAGTTACCCTAGCCGCACATGCAGCCAATGATTTATCTGCATGAGTGTTTCCACGTTGCGAGGAGTAATAATAAAATGTACTATACTCATGACTCCGTTGTATAAACAAATACACCGACCAGAAAACTATAATTTTATAATATTTGTATTAACTTTAAATCATTGTTTTATGTACTCTTCTATAATTGTATTTGATATCATATAATTTTTTTTGGTTTTTAATTTATAAATTTCCATTATTTAATAAGTAAATACTGTTAACCATAGTTTTGATACAGAATTATGTTTTTATTAACTAAATGTGCCTTACAACACTGTTTTCTGTATATTTGTGTTTGGTCACATATATGTTTTATTTGGTATTCCATTATTTAATTTGTTTTAATTGAAAAAAATGCAGCTTTTAATTTCTGTTTTTTTATCAATTTAATTTTAAATTTAATGCCTGGTAATGGTTTGGAATTGAAACTTTTAATGCTTCGGCGTTTTTTCTGTAAAGATCTTGGTTGGTTCTGCTCCAGCGGATTTAAGACATTCTTGGCGAATTTTATGTTTTAGAGCCACTTTTGGACGACTCGTTTGTTTTGTTGTTGTATGCTACTAGTGCGAAGGGAAGTCTTGAAACCGATGGGTGAGTTATATTATTGTATGCTAATAGCGCGAGCGGAAGTCTTGAAACTCATGCTGTGTTCAGGTAGTAAATTATTTTATTATGGCTTGGTATTGTTGAAATCCCTATTTGCATACTTAAAAAATAAGTTCGATTACTTTTTCTTATAGCTAGGTATTGTTTTTTTCTAAAACACTTTTTTACTATATTTTGCATTAGCTGAATTTATTAGCATCTTAATGATTAAGACTTGTTAGCTGGGTATTGACATGCTATCTAGTTACTCTAAAATCTGAGAAGCTGGATTGGTATTATGTTTTTGTCAATTCCCTTGGCACTGGCATGTCGCGTCTAAAATCTGAGAAGCGGGATTGGTATTATGTTTTTGTCAATTCCCTTGGCAATGGCATTACAATTTTGTTCCATTTTAATAAATTTTTTTTGTAGACCTAGGCAGGGACTACCGCCACGGCAGTGGCTCCTTGTTTTAATACAAAATTGTATCGTTCAAATGTGGTGTCAAATACGGTTATTTGATTTGATTTTTGCTTAGTTTTAAGTATACAAATTTTATACTATAGAGTAGTTGTTGTAGTTTCTATATATATATGCAAACAACAGGATCTACAACTACACCGCCGAGACTCAAAATCATTTGGTAGTAATAATACAAAATCATATCGTTAAAATGTGGTGTCAAACACTGTTATCTGATTTGATTTGTGCTTACTTTTATGTATATAAATTTTACAATATAGAGTTGTAGTGTTTATATATATATATATATATATATAATATAGCAAACAACAGGATCTGCAACTACACCGCCAAGACTCAAAATCATTTGG
Source organism: Pinus taeda (assembly GCA_000404065.3). Taxonomy (NCBI): domain Eukaryota; kingdom Viridiplantae; phylum Streptophyta; class Pinopsida; order Pinales; family Pinaceae; genus Pinus; species Pinus taeda. The sequence continues at coordinate 96,716 of APFE030190855.1, forward strand.
TAGTAAGAATACAAAATTGTATTGTTCAAATGTGGTGTCAAACACTGCTATCTGATTTGATTTGATTTGTGCTTAGTTTTATGTATACAAATTTAATACTATAGAGTTGTGTAGTGCTTATATATATATGCAAACAACAGGAACGCAACTACACCGCTGAACTCAAAATCATTTGGTAATAATTATACAAATCGTATCGTTAAAAAGTGGTGTCAAACAGCTATCTGATTTGATTTGTCTTAGTTATGTATACAATTTTATAACTATAGAGTTGTTGTAGTGGTTATATATATATATATATATATATATATATGCAATCACATGATCTGCAACTAAACCGCCGAGACTCATCATTTGGTATAAATAAACAAATCGGAATCGTAAAATGTGGTGTCAAATACGCTATCTGATTTGATTGTGATTAGTTTATGTATACAAATTATACTGTAGAGTTATTGTAGGTTATATAATATATATATATATATGGCAAACAACAGGATGTAACTACACCGCAGAGACTCAAAATCATTTGGGCGAAGCCCAGAAGACATAGGTTCAAATCTCATGGAGTATAGTGACCTGTTATGGTGGCAGCTAGAGGGGCGGATTCCCCAAACCGTATGAGTCTGCTCTTGCTAAAATCATAGGATCTTAGTATACCCGACTTACAGGTGGTTGGTTATACTCTTGGTGTTATAGTGGCGGCTATGAGGTTTGATCGTGGGTCTCCCCTGGATTAGGCTTGATAGTTACCGATTCACCATGTGTTAAAAAAAAAAAAAAAAGGATGACAAAGGTCGTGGGAGGCAAGAGCCGGAGAATCGAGGAGAGATTCCAAGTTTTGAGGATTCGACTATGCAAAAGAAATCAAGGACCTTTAAGTCAGGACCTTCATTTGGGTGAATAACATCCTTATTAAGGACCATATTCCATCCATCTTATTAAATCGTATAGATTCGAACTCTTTAGACACTTACCGATGTATAGGGATGGCGTATCCTATTTCATACCCTATAGAAACATTAATGCTATCTGACATTCTCCCTGCTTAGCCATCGCTCTATGAGTGACAGCCATCGTTCTCTCTCCACGTGTTGTCACTCATAGAGCGATGGCTAAGCATGAAGCATGTCAGATAGCATTAATGTTTCTATAGGGTATGAAATAGGATACGCCTTATAAGGATAGGAACCCACAAATATATACCTGAAAATCGAGTAGATTCGAGATCTTTAGACACTTGACCAATGTATTGGGATAGGAACCCACCAATAAAAGCCTATATATAAAAAAGTAAAAGTTCAGTGTAGTTGAAGAAACCAAAATGTTTGTTAAAATTTGAAGACAAATTTTAAAAACTTAGTAGATTTATATAAAGTAGGTAGTTTTAATTAAATATTAAAAAAATCACTAATTAAATTAAAAAAAAATTAAAAAAAATTAAATTTAAATTTCAAAATCTCGTTAATAATTTATTTTCTAGTAAACATGTTATAAAATAGTTAGTTGGTTAAATAGAAAACTTATCTAATTAAAATAAATAAATATAAATTGAAAAGAAAAATTAATATTATTAAAAATAATATAATATTGATAATATTTTTTTTTAAGCATAAAAATTGTATTGATCAAACACAAATAAAATTACATCGTTTTCTATTATGATTTCTTTCCTAGAACAATATGCCCTATACTAACTATATCAAAGCATAGATGAATGATATCGAGAATAGTAAAGTAGAAGTAAAGGGATAGAAGAAATAAATAGAGATGAGAATCACCAAATTAGGCTTCATCCTCAAGGCGACTTTTCTTTCCTTTCTTTTTCAAAACCTTGACCCAACCTTGCGAAGGTGGTTTGATGAAAGTGATATGCAAATTATCATTGAGGAGATTCCTTCTCAGAGTCGAAAGAAGCCCACTCATGAGTTCATTTTAATATACCTAAAGAAACATCACTATTCAATATTTATGTGCTTGTCAAAGGAGCATGGTTCACACTATGAGCCTCAATGCATGTTTGAGGTCCTAAGTCTTGGACCTTGTCCCCAAATGCATTTCATCATCATCTTCGTCATCATCCTTGTCTGATGTATAGGAGTCCTTTCCCTCCATAGGAAGAGGGTTGTAGGGCTTCCAAATTTAAGATCTAGAATTGCGGATGCCTTGCCTTTCTTTTGGTGAAGGTGTAACAATTGATACATTGACTTTCAACCATATGTATATGAAGTTGCAGCAAAATATGATACAAGTAACAACAAACTTCATTAACCATTTTCTCAAAAACTACAAACCAAATTTGCTGAAATTTTTCAAACCAATTTCTACTATATTAATGTTTCTCTAATCCAAAAATAAGATATTTCCAATGCATAGATCCTGGGATATAAGAAAAATGCTTGTAGATAACAGTGCATGATTTTTGGAATTTTACAAATTGATTTAGCTTGAAATTTTTTAGGTTGGTGTATTTTAATGATACCTCTTTGTTGTCCCCAAAATTACAAGAATTCAGTTCATAGTTTTAAAGATATATACAAATCAATTTTTGCATTGTATAAAAATGAAATTGTATGCCTTAAATGAGGAAGAAAGGAGAAAACATCCATCATGCATAGAAAATCCTCCCCAAAACTAGAGAATTAGCATGCCCTCATGCTACACTAGAAAACAAATTGAGGTGGTTGCTCCAGTCATTGTTGAAATCTGTGTTTGGTGTAAAACAACATCAAATAAGGGAGGTTTCGAGAATGAATAAGGAGATTGATGGATGATAAAAAAATATTAATGGCATGGTCATGATAAATAAATAAATTAAAGTAACAGTCCCCCAAGCTGAAAGCTTTTGTGTTTTTGAAAAATGGGAAGTGGTAAAGAAGTGGAACTAATGGTTGAAAATATGAGTGAATAATTCTCACTGTCTTTTCATGAAATTCTCATAAAATTTTAATAAATCAAAAACTTATGTTATTTTGCCTTAATTTTAACCTCCGTAAAAATGTGGAATGACATGTATGGACTAACACTTGTTGAAGATGATGTAGGCTGAGTTGATGCTGAAAGTGATGCAAAAGGTGGAAGCCATGTTACTTTCCTGGTCATCAAGATTTATATAACACATCTTATTAGTAGCACCAATCAATAATTCATCACCTCAATTACCTCATTATATATAAAAGTGACATAATCATGTTGTGAATGCCATGGGATAGTAATGGATCAAAAGGTAAAACATGCATTCCCTATACCCATAAGATTTGGTTGTTATAAACACAAAAATTGTGAGAAATAGTTATCTCAATATTTTCTTCTCAAGGTCTGACCAATTACCTAGGATTCAAAATCATAATTAGGCCTCTTTATTCTACCCCAAAATACTAGTAGTGTTGTTAAGCTACGAATAAATGGTGACTGATTGGGAAAAACAACTATCTTTGGTTAAAGATACGAAATATGTAAAATAAAGGACTGATAGATTAGATGATACAAAATGTCAAATATAAAATATCCCAAAAGTTTCATCCCTAACATGTAAGGTGAATATTTAGAACCCATTAATAGATATAAACCATAACTATCATCATCTAAGAACTGATTAAATATTATCCCATGAACCGTGAGTTCTAGAAAAGCTTATATATGCAACAGGAAGCTTTATGGGAAATTAACTTCTATACCATAGGCATGACCACTACTACCAGCAGGCATCCATAGCCTCAATAGGGATTCCTTGTTAACCCATTTAGATGCCAATGTCCCATCTATTAGAAATAAATACATAGTTACAAGACAATTTCAACTTACTTAGATGTCTACTGAAGATCATTATTCTGGGTTGGTAACCAGTTAATAAAAGTGCCATTCATTAGAGCTAGCAAAAGTGAACAAGTTGGCTCGTGATGAGACCACTTGTCCTTCAATTTTATGACCGAAGTCCATTACCTTGGCTTGGTGACCAATAGTGGTAATGTCACTCTATTAGGACCTATGATCATGGTAGGTGGGCTCATGAAGAGACCTCTTGTCCTCCAGTTTTATGACCGAATGCCATTACCCTCGCTTGGTGACTAGTAGTCGTAATTTCACTCTATTGGGACATATGATCATGGTAGGTCGACTCGTGATGAGACAACCTATCCTCTAGTTGAATATTTTTTTTTTAAATTTCAACTATGGTTATTGTTAATAAAAAAAGATTAGTTAATAGATGGGGTGGAAAGTCAACTCCTTAAGAGCTAGGGATGAGGTAAAAAGTTTTGTAGTAACTATTTTCAACTTGGGTAATTTCGCTTCTCAAAAACTAATAATTTTAAAATGATCGTTGATAAATATATTTTTCTTTGTTAAGATTTGGGTTGAGGAACAATTCAGTTGATAATGATGGAAAGATTTAAATACAATTTTGTGGTCTTCATCATAAATTTTAGAAGATCAAGGACTTGACAAATTAGGAAAGTTGAAAGTTGGCGTGATGAAATCATCTTTGCATAATTATTCCTTAAAAACAATATTATGTTTATAAATAAACAAAGATAAATTTACTACCCAATCATTAGGTACCTAGAACATCAAAAGTATTTCCCATTCACCAAGTGTTAAATCAAAAGCGTGAAAATGGGCAACTGTGACTTAGGTAACAACAACTGTGACTAAGGGAACCATAATTGTACCTTTGAAGGGAACAATAGTTGTGACTAAGGGATCCTCAATTGTACCCTTGAAGGGAATAACAGTTGTTTCTTTTAATGGAATAATAGTTGTGTCAAGGGGAACAACAATCGTACCTTTGAAGGGAACAATGGTTGTGACAAAGGGAACAAAAATTGTACCTTTGAAGGGAATATCAGTTGTGACAAAGGGAACAACAATTGTTTATTTTAACGCAACAATAAATGTGTTAAAGGGAACAACAATTTTACCTTTGAATGGAACAACAATAGTGACAAAGGGAACAACAATTGTACCTTTGAAGGGAATAGTGGCTATGACAAAGGGAAAAATAATTGTACCTTTGGAGGGAACAATAGTTGTACCATAAAGAGAGAACGACTGAGTTGCAAGGAGAAACAATTGTGCCTAAAGAAATGGAAGTTGTGATTTGTGGATTATTTATCCAATAATGCCATTGTTTGATGTTACAACCTCGAAACTACCCATACTATTTTAATGTTGTAGACATAAAGTATCAAGTATGAATGTGGCAATCCTTCCCAAAAACAAAATCAAAGGGAAATCCTTACAAGGTGATATGGAAAAGGATTAGCCATCCAATAGTAATAGTCACTTTACAAAATAATGAGAAATTAAGAGTAAATCATTCCCAACAAGACTTACCATAATAATGTTTAATATTAGATATGAGGCAATTATATACTTAATAAGACTTGGGGAACAAATTGATATACGTGGAGAAACATCATGAAACTTAAGAACTTCCTTCTTTTATTTTGATGAACATACAAAAGAGGCGACTTTGAAGTAAAGAACACCTGAAATAGATAAACATAAGAGAAATCAAAAAAGAAACAACACTTTATTGAAAAGCAATAAATAAATAAATAACTTAAGTTACAACAGTTGTGATTTTGATTACAACAATGTTGTTTCCTAATGTAACCACAATCTGTCAATGGTGAATGAATGAAACAAAGGATCTTTTGGAAAATGCTTTGGTAGCAATGATTTCGATCTTCAAATGAGATCAATTCTTCATTTCTCCTGTTACGAATATGTCAAGTAATGAAAATTTCTTTACATTGTTTTCTCCATGTTGATGAGCAATAACGAGAATAATTTTGTAATAAGGTATTATGTTTCAAAATATTTTTAGATCATGACAGCTAGAAAAAGTCAAAATCACATGCTATTAAACTTCCTAATAGGTGTTTGGATCAAATTCCCTTATTCCATTAACATTGTCTTCAAGAATAACTCGTTCACAAATTGATGTTCTTTATTCTCCTAAGACCTGCAAAAAAAGAAGCATCTATCTGTAATAAAACATGAAACAATTGAGAAAGAGAGGTGATCGGGCTCCATTAATCCAAGAAGTATGCAAAAAAATAACAAGTAGTTACGTAGTAAAACAAATCCACGGAAAAATAACAAAGTAAAATCAATTTGTTACTTGCGGGAGAGTAGTTGCTAATCATGCTATCCTGCAGTGTTCTAATCATAACTTCTTGGTTTTTAATCTGCTTTGAGTGATTCCAAATCCAAATGAAAGTGAATTACGAGGGATATCTCCAAAAGAAATAGGTTTTAAAAATTTCATGAGATGATGTGTCAAATTTACTTAGAATGACCTTCATAACAAATTCATTTTCGATTTCCTAGCTTCGACCAATAGTTGATATTTTAAGCATAACATTTTCGTTTGATGACAGATTGAGATGATTAAAATTGGAATATGAAATTAGATTCATTTATATATCTCCAAGAGAAATAGTTTATGAATAAAATAAGAATTGATGGGTCAAATGTGCTAAGGAACAACTGGAAAAATAGAGTTTTAAGAATATTGGTTTACAATAGGCAGTCATCATTTTGGTCATAACTTTCTCATACGATATCAAAATCAAGTGAATAAAATAGTTTTCAAAATATAGTCATTTAGATTTCCAAAAATGGATTGTCCCAATTTTGTGCCTCCGTTGCCTAGTAGACACCTTGTTAATGTTTCAGTCATAACGTTTTCGTTTCAAATCCAAACTGAATAATTAAAATTGTTTTTTAAATTAAACATCATGTTCTACTTAGTATAGAAACAAGTTTTAAAAATATATTCATTTGGTCCCTCAAAAAATGATTGTCCCGATTATTTTTTCAAAACTTTTATCAAGCCCGCAAGCCATAAAATATGATAAGAAAACACTTTTCCCAAATTGGTGATCAAAATGGATATGAGAGTTCATAGAAATATGATTTTATATATAAAATGTCAACATACACAAATAAATTCAAACATTTATCACTGATATTAATTTTCACAGTGCGTTGCAACAAAATTAACTATTTTACATTAAAGAAATTTATTTATTTATGTAATTATTTATTTTATTTTCTACACTAACCTACTCTATTTGAAAAATAAAATATGATTACTATAAGATTATTTCCAGTGGAGCCATTTTCGAAATAAGGCCTCAAGTATGTACATACCCGAATTTGAAAAATGCATGCTAATAAATAATAGGGTATGAGAGGCCAACTTCCATTAAAAGGGTGGTGTTAATAATTGCCGAAGTCTGTAGTGATGCTGCAAAAAAATGATGGAGTGAAACCAATCTTCAATATAGCCTTTACTCTCTTGATTTCCCATAGTTTTCATTTATTGAAGTTCGTGAGTTTCTAATGTCTTACTGATCTCCACCAATTGTTGATGTAGACTAGAAGAAACCTCATTTTCTTCCATAACTTTTGCATTTTTTTTATTTGAAACCTTCCCAATATCAGTATAATACTTCTGCAATGGTGCATGTGAGATAGAATGGGTAGGAAGGGTGGGTAAATTTTTCAATTCAACACTGTAAGCATGTTGTCCTGGTTTATTATTGTGAGGGCATAGAATGTGTTGAGCAGGAAATTGTTTAGGACATGGAGGATTTTGATGATGTAGTTGATTGGATTGTGTGGATTATTTTCATAGGAAAGAAAGATTTTATGGAAGAGTTGCGAAAGGATATGGATGATGTGTTTGTGGTACAAGATGAGGGAGAGTAGTCATGTAATCATAAGATGAGCCATGCCAAGCTTGTGGACAAGATTGGTGAGGGTTATATCGAGATTGTTAAGGTTGCCCTAACATAAGCATAATCGATAATGGATTATGAAAGTAAGAAAATGGAGAGGATATGTTTTGAACCATACATGTAGGCCATGGTTTTCATGGTTTTGACCTTCTTGTAGCTTCCTTGTCTCTTTGATATGCTACTTCCATCCTAGATAAAGAAGAGTGACTATCTATGAGATGCTCCTTTCAATAATGAGGGCTAAACACTTTATCAAATTATGCCTGATTTTTCTTAATCTAAAAAACATGAAATTATGAATTTAGAGAGCTAATAAAATCATTTTTAAAGTGTTCAAATAAATTATTGATTTCAACTCTTATATCTCCTCTTCTTCTAGCAGATTTGCAAAAGAAAGAAGAAAATTATCTACAATTCTTATCAACTCTGGAGATTCCTCTTGAATACCTTATGCATATTTCACAAACATCATGAGATGATAACTAAAAAAAAATCACCTTTTCCCATTACATTTAAGATTTCTAAAAATTCTTCTTTGATTGCTTTGAGTAAGAGTGTTTTCAATGTGTCTTTTTCCAAATGCTTATGCTTTGATTTTTGAAGGTTATTGAAATCATTCCACATAGTCTTCCAAGTTTTCATCTTCCTTTTGTGTCATACTAAAAATATCTTTACTAGCCTTGCAATAGTCTTGATACATTTTAAAGAATACATTCTGCATGTCCTCCCATGTTTGGATGTAGTGGTCATTAAGCTTCATAAACCATCAGAGAGGTGCTCCTTTTAATGTAAGAGGAAAAATTTTCAACCTTTGAGCATTAGTAAAATAATCATATCCTCTACAAAGTACTTCAAACTCAAATAAGAATGTATTTGGATATTAATTTTCTAAACCATGAAAATTTGGTAGAACAGATGGGGGAATGATGTGCATTTGTTTCACTCCTCCTAGATCTCTGATAGGAAATTCAAAAGTAGTAGTTTGTGCCATTTATTCCGAAAATAAAAGATGTTCTTCATGTGCTACTTTGGGGATTCTCCTTCAAATTTTCTTATCAATTGGTTAGTGAAATGGGTGGTGCTTACATCACGACTTGAGAGGAATCATGAGAATTTTTTTTCTTTTCAAAATTCTATCCGTAAAATTCCTACTTCTATCAATCCATGTTATATGACCTAATCTTGACTACTGAGGGTAGACGCATCACTAATTCCCCAGGATGCATGCATAGTTTCTTACCTTTCGTCTTCAATATCCATCTCTCATGAAGCCAAATATGCATCTGCAATCATATATTAGAGTGGTAGTGCTATTTCACTGCCTCCCCAACAATGGCGCCAAAATGTTGGGCAAATGAATTGATAAATGAGAAAGCATAAAGTGAATGACAAGAAAAGAGTTATGATAATCACACAAATTAAATCAATACTGAATTAAACTGTACTTTGTAGAATTGGAAACTTAACTTATTTCACTCAACAAAATTCAAATTCTAATCTAGAGAAACAAATTAAATGAAATCTAGAAATTGTATGAAACAATAAATCTAGAAAATGCAGCAACTAACAAATTACTTGATTAAAAATGAAATTTACTTTAAGTAATAAGAATTGAAATGAAACGAACAAACACATAACTAAACTACTTTAGATGTTCAAGGCAACACCTCGTCCAAGGTAATGGGTCCAACTGCCCAAGAATTAACAAATTACTTGATTAAAAATGAAATTTACTTTAAGTAATAAGAATTGAAATGAAACGAACAAACACATAACTAAACTACTTTAGATGTTCAAGGCAACACCTCGTCCAAGGTAATGGGTCCAACTGCCCAAGAATCAGTTCTGCCTTGAGAAATAACTATGATGAGATCACAAATAACAGATGTAGAACTCAATAATTATCTTCATTAAAATATCCCTGAGAAATAATTACAACAAAATGAAGTTCCTAGCTTTTCCTCCAATTCAACAATTGTTCATTCTCTCCTGCCCACAATTGTTCATTCCGCCCCCCCTCTTTCATCTTTGTTTCAATTTAAATACACAAAATGCAAAGGCACGCTACAAAAGTGTTTATTACAATCTGATTTCCATTACAAATTTGGGTTATCTAAACAAATTGATCAGTAAGATCAGATCTTAAATATCACTCCATCACGATTCAGCTAGAACAATTTGAATCTAGTATTGCAATTGGAAGAATTTGGAAAATAACTGCAACAACAAATCTCTAAAAATCACCTTCATAGAACCTTGTGTTTCTCTCAATCTAAACCTAATTCCAGAAAACTACTAATTGAGAAACTAATTGGTTCCCTGTGCACAAAACCATGTCTCGGATTTTCAAGATTCATTGTTACAAATCTCTAAAAATCACCTTCATAGAACCTTGTGTTTCTCTCAATCCAAGCCTAATTCCAGAAAACTACTAATTGAGAAACTAATTGGTTCGTTATGCACAAAACCATGTCTCGGATTTTCAAGATTCATCTTCATTTGCCCGAAACGTCCAACGCAAAAATGTAACTTTTTATCCCAATGAATTTCTGAGTTGGAATATTTGATTGAGTTGGAAACCATATGCAGAGGCACATTATAACAATGCATGAAATTCTTATATATCAAAGATAACCAAATAAGAATCGTATCTTATCCTAGTTGCTCTTAAGGCAACAATAAGGAGCCCATACAAGTCAAAGCCACTAATTTTAATAAGTATAATTGAATGTCATATAGTTATCTTGTATTTATTATTTATATGCTTAACTTTTATAGTTTTTTAGTTGAAATAGCCATATAAGCCTAATAATTAATCATTGTATTTTTTGTTTTCATGACTTTCATAAAAACTCTTCATTTTAAAATAATTTAACAACTAAGTTTTTTATCTAGTCTAGTTTCTCCAATAACAAGCTATAACATAATTCTAAAGATGTGAATGTATATCTTTGATTTAAGGAAACATAGATTATTTACTTTACCAAAAAAATGATATACCTTATCCCATTCATTTTGTCATTAAACATTTAAATAATCCAAATCTAAAATTTTTAAATAAAAAGAGAATAATAATAGATTATTAAAATATTTCCTTAAATATAAATCCATTGAAATAATTTAAAAACCCTCCATTAAATACATAACTGATTAATTTTAGATTTTCTATTAAAATTATTATAAAAAAAATTTCATCATATTTATTTTAAAACATGAATATAAATAACAAGCCAAAGGTTTTTATTAAAAATTTTCCCCTTCAACCATTAATATTTTAACTTTATATTTTTTTAACTTTCATGGTGAAAATATTACATCATGTCATGGATCATTACCATACTCTTTATGTCAAACTATGTTGTTGTTCCTTCATATTCCTTTAATATTTTTACATTTTACATTTTTTAATTTTCATGGGGAAATAAGAAATAATTACAAATAATCA
>APFE030190855.1:115518-126142 GCA_000404065.3 Pinus taeda
TGATTATTTGTAATTATTTCTTATTTCCCCATGAAAATTAAAAAATTTAAAATGTAAAAATATTAAAGGAATATGAAGAAAACAACATAGTTTGATATAAAGAGGATCCATGATAATAATGTAATTATTTTGACCATCAAAGTTAAAATAATATATAATGTAAAACTATTAAAGGAATATGAAGAACAAATATCATTTCTTGTTAGTTTATATTCATGTTTTAAAATAACAATGAATGATATTTTTTAATAATAATTTATAATAAAAAATCTTAAAAAATTAAATTATTTTAGATTTTAATGAAGTTATAAATTATTTTCAAACGAGATATTAATATTAAGGAAATTTAATAATATATTATATCTCTTTGTATTTAGTTTTAGATTTGGATATTGAAATGTTCAGTAACAAAATTAATGAAATAAGGTATATCATTTTTTGGATAAAGTAAATATTTTATGTTTCTTTAAATCAAAGATATATATTCATAACTTTAGAAGTATGTTATAGTTTGTCACTGGAGAAACTAGACTAGAAATGAAACTTAGTTGTTACATTATTCTAAAATAAGGAGTTTTTATGGAAGTCATGAAAACAAAAAATACAATGATTAATTATTAGGCTTATATGTTTATTTCAAGTAAAAAACTATAAAAGTTAAGCATATAAATAGTAAATACAAGATAACTATATGACATTCAATAATACTTATTAAAAACGGTGGCTTTGACTAGTATGGGCTCCTTTTTGTTGCCTTAGGAGAAACTAGGATCAGGTAGGATTCCTATTTGGTTATCTTGACATATAAGCATTTCATGCATCAATATAATGTGCCTCTGCATATGGTTTAAGGTCAGTAGGATGTCATCTTTGATTTCATTCTTGTTAACTAAACCTCTTCCTCGAATAGATTTTAAGAGCTAATAAATATCTACAATGTACATGTACTACTTGTGGTGGCCTCTAGTATTCCTTACATCTAGAACCCATTCTACCACCTCCTTTGAAGCCTCAATATTAGTGAGGGTGCACCTTTCATCAACTAGTTTTTTATACCTAGGCAATCCTTTTGAACCTATTTTGGAGTGATCTCTTGGTATCTCGATCCCAAGATCTTAACGAACATGTTTTCCCTTGTATGCCCACATTCGTAGTAGTATTACACATCTCGATTTACTATTTCTCTTTGTCAATGAATGATGATAATCATCTGAGAGGGAGAGACGAAGGAGCTAGAATACCGTTACCTCAAGCTACAGTTGTTTGGTGGTCATTTCTCAAATATAGTGACAAGAATGGAGGGGTATAGGGCTCTAAGCATTAAGAGTCTCTGAGGGTCCCACTTATTGAGAAGATGTCATCAACTTGAGAATCCTATGGAGCCCCAACCAGAGTAGAAGGTCAATTGACCATGTTGTTGCTGGGGTGAGAAGTCGAGACCAAGTCCTCAATAGATGAAATATCAGAACTAAAAGATAATAGGAAAGACTCATTTTCACGCACGTGCCACCCTAGGATACTATTTCTTAGACATAGTTTTCCAAGGAGGGAAATGATAATTTCTAATATGAGAACTCGAAGACTGGATGGAAATTCATCTCCAAAACAACCTAACTAGATTGGATCCATCCAAAATCTTGAAGTTCATAGAATCAGTAGGGAGGGTGAGGGAAATAGCCTGGGTGAGCTAGATCTTCCTTTGTATATCCTAAGAGAAAACCCAATATTTAGTGAATTGCCACCTTAAATAAATGACTAGGAGAAGGAGCATGCCAACCTTCACTTGCTAGACGTTAAAAAAGGAGGAACTACAGGCTCCAAGGAGCTGAATTGCCTCCATGGCCAAGATGATATCAAAAATCCAAGTCTTGTACCTTCTAAAATAATCATTACTTGATCCAAGGATTATAATTTGAAACTAAATTCTTGCCTCTTGTTTCCAATTAAAGTTTTCTCTCATGTGATAGCGCAAATTGACAAACTCAATTATGAATATTAAATGGTATTGGTGTGACCTGATCATATAATGATGAGGTGGTTGGGCACTGACCCCAGGCCCCATTGAAGTCATGGCCTCATTACTCGTGATTATGGGTTACAACCCACAAACCCCAATCCCTAAAATATCAAGAAAAATTGAATAAGTCTATGTTTCTTATATATTGAGGAAAAACTTCCACATGTAGCCTGGAAGAATACAAATAAAATAAATACCTATGTACAAAACATATGACTAGTGAATCCAAGAAGATCGAGCATTTTGGACGCAAACATAGGTAGTTAACTAAGGAAATCCACCCACTAGCCATGCTTCGATACCACCATGGTGAAGTAGAAATAATGGCTCTGAATTCAATATACAATATATTCAACCAAGATATCCTCCATTGCAAAGTTTTGAAAATGATGGAGTAGTAACAAGAACCCACATTAACTACCCTTCATAACACCTAAACACTTTCTTCTATATTCTCCACCCCTCAAAAGTATCTTCATTTTATGCCTTTTAGTGAATGCATATAAAGGTCCAGTTGATGTCACAAAACATCTCATAACATTTCCTAGTTTTCTCATCTCTTTCTCCTAGTACCCTCCTCATTTTCATGTTAAGTCTCATCCATAATTTCCTCCTATATTTTCTACTTACTCCCATTTTTTGTATCTCCTTTCTCTTCCATGAATATTCCAAGCATAACTACTTGACAAGAAGTACGCCCCCTTCCACTAATTCTTCTTGTTCCAAGAATGTAGGGAAGCACTTGGCTAAAGTAAAGGAGTGATAGCTTAACTCTAAAAGGAATCAATTTTCTCCACTACTCATAGTTTTGCTAAGTGAATATGATAAAGAAGGGTAACAGATGAATAATAAATAAATCTATTATATCCCCTCACCTTTCCCAACTTGTGGTATCATAGCCCCTATCAACACTCATAGTCTTCTAGCCTTGGTCATCATCATTCTATTTGTTACAAAATGAAAATATTTACAATTTTTACAGCACCAGGGTATGTCTACCTCATCCTTACCAATTTTGAAGTAAGAGTAAAATATTTGCACATACTCTTAAACAAATTTAATTATAAATTTTCCAAAGAGATAAATTGGGATGTTACATTCCCTTCCCCTTGGAATAGCATTGTCCTCCATGTCTTTTTAGTATAGGAATGCCTCTTCCTTCTTCAACTATACCTACAGTTTCATCTTTCATTACCTTAGTACACATTGTTAGTATGGAAATTTCTGGAAGGTTTACAAAATGTCTCCACTTTAGCTATTGGTGACAAATAGCCCTACCAACCATGGCAATCAAAGAAAAAGTTGATAATATGCTTCATATTGCAAAAAAACACTACTAGAAACCATGTAAAAGATGAATTGCAACTACCAAAAAACACCTAACAACTAATAAGACAACGATACCCAATGGAAATAAAATGATTTTTATTATTATAAAAGATTACACTTGATGGAGAGGAATGTAGACTTGGGTCTAAAGCATCCCCCTCCGTGGGATAGGTTCTTTTGTTCTCTACGCTTCAGCACTTGATATCTCTTGTTGGTTGCAGTGAGTAGAATGTATAGAGAAAATGTAAACCCAATCTGGGAGCTCATGAGTCATAAGGCGATAGTGACCAGAGTGAAATGGTCATGTATAGAGAGTGACAAAAAACCTCTCTTATTTACAATATAATGCTAAGATAGATCCAGATCTAGAGAAATAATAATAAAATATTAGACTAAATCAGGATCTAGTTATTAGGAATATTTTGTGTTAGTTAAAGGAGAAACGTATTCTTGAAATGGTCAAAAAATATTTATTTAATGGATTAACTCAAAAAATGATAATTTATTGAGTTAATCAAGAAAAATAGTTAAAGTAACTAACAAATACAAATTGACTTATTCATTACTTTAAGGAGATATAGTCAAAGTGAGTTAGAGATAATTATTAAGTAGTGATTTAATAATTATCTCATGGGACATAATTTAAATAACTGAGTAATAAATAAATAATGATTTATTTAATTTTTCCTCGGCGATACTGTCAAAAGAGGTAGAAATAATTAGCAAACAATGATTTATTAATTTTTTCAAGGGAGAGAAGTTAAATGATTAAGAAATAATAAATAAATAATGATTTATTTATTATTCATATGGACGAGTGAAAATATTTTCAATTATTTTCACTAAATGGGTAAATACAAAAATAACATGAAATTAATTAAATTAATTTATGGGTTATTTTCAAGTGGGTAAAAAATAATAATATAGGAAAAGTGATTCTCTAAATTATTTCATAAGGTGAAAGTGGGTTTTATGTGTTAAACCCATACTACATGGTGTATTTCGGTCATCCTAGTGGAAAATGGCTATGTGATCACTTTTTAGGTCACAACACACACATTTTCAGTTTTGTTTATAATAGGCATCTCACTAAATATGTATCATAACCATTTTCCTATATAGTTATTAACTATTTATAGGAAATCTCAATTTACCATAAAGTAAACATGCATTTCACCCCATGAAATTTTTCAACTCAGTACTTATCTCTATGGTTGCCCCTTCATGCATAAGGAATTCAAAAAGTAACAAGCTTAGCTCACTCCTAAATGTAGGTTTTAACCTGCACATATAATTTTTGCAAACAAATTCTAAATATATAAAAAAAAAAAAGAGATTTAATAGCACATGCACACAATGTGTACAAATATTTTACTTTGTAATCCCAAAATTGGGAAAACTAGACTAATTGTTCTATCTCTCTCAATGAATACATAGCTGCTATATAATCCCCTCTTAAAAGAGAATTTCCTTCTAGGATAAAAAACCCTAACATAATTTCTATTATCAGATCTATGACCTAATGATGAACGGCCCAAATTGACTATGAAATTACAATATTTTATAAGAAACTTTTTCCAAAACTTTTGCTTCAAGGTTGTTTCCCTTGAAATCCCGCAATAGGAGGGGCTCCATAAAAGTGTTTCCAAACCACATGGACTCCCCAAGGAAATAATTATATGGGGGTGGAGGTGAAATCCCCCGTTAGGAACTGCGCCCAAAAAACGACTAATCATCCAAAGAATGTAACATATACCCAACAGTTAGCACACCCCTTCCCTTCAAACAAGTGTTATCATCAACACTTGACTAATTGCAGTTGTCCTAAATTAATAACCTATTTTCCCATGTTGGTGCTTCTACTAGTAGGCTCATTCATTTCATGAGACACTCTATAATTGCTCAATTTATTAATTACTTAATCCTTGTTTCTACGATTCTTTTTGGTTATAGTATGATTTTCCCTTCATTAATATTTGGTAAAATATTTTATACTAAGATTTTTCATTGTTACCTTTTATAATAAAGAAACATGAAAAATGGATGTACACGTGAATATGTGGACAAATCCAATTTGTAAGCCATATTTCTAATCCTATGTGACAGCTTATAGGGTCTGTGGTACCTCGACGTTGATTTTCTTTTTGTTTTTCTCTTGCTTCAAAGACATATATTTATATGATTTTATTCTCACAAATACCCAATCCCTAACTTCAAGTTCCCTTTCACTGCAACACTGATTTGCATGTTTTTTCATCCTATTTTGTCTTATCACCAACTTGCCCTTCAATAATTTGAGAGCCTAATGCTGGTGCCCTATGTGGTCCTCAATTACTTGAACCTTTATAGTGCATTTCAAGGGCGATGTGACGGTTGTTGGTTGTGGAGCCTGATTATCTTCTTTATTCAGAGGTATCGTCGTATTGGACAATAGTTCGTAATGTGGGAGCAACACCGCCCATAAAATGTATGCTGCAATGGGGGTCTAAAGAGGGTGGCTATGATCCTTGGGACCCCCCCCCCCTGGCGGGGGATCGGGGGTAGCACCCCCCGAAGCTAAAAATAGATGTAAAATTTCCTTGTAAAATGTTGTAATTTCGTAGTCAATATGGGTTGTTTATTAGGCGAAGATCTGACAATAGAGGTTATGTTTAATTTAGGGTTTAATTTTCCTTAGATGGCAACCCCTTACTATATATGAGGGAATTGTATTGCATCTATGTAGATTTGTATTCTAAGTAAGAAAGAGAGAGGATATTGTGTGAGAGCGAAGAGGGAATTACAACGGATCTACTGTAGGTTGTATCTCTTCATTTTGTTGGAAAATATAAAACGGAGGACTGGTTGTTTCTCTGTGGACATAACCCAAATTGGGTGAACGACATATATCTGTGTCTCTCTTGTTTTATTTGTTTTATGTGTTTATATTTTTGCAATATAGATTATGTGTTCCTAGTTCGAGTGAGAGCAATGGTGGAAGATGGTAGGTTTAGGGTCAAAACATTTAATGGCCAAAACTACCAGTCGTGGAAGATGAAAATGGAAGATTATTTGTATCAAAAAGATTTGTATCTACCATTGAGTGGAAAGACAAAGAAGCCGACAAGTATGATAGACACAAAATGGGATATTCTCGACAAAATGGCACTTGGAACAATACGGTTGTGTCTAGCGGCATCGGTAACCTTTAATATTTCAAAGGAAATGACGACAGAAAATTTAATGTTGGAATTGGCCAAACCATATGAAAAACCCTCAACCCCAAATAAGGTATTACTTATGAATCATTTATTTAATATGAAGATATCAGAAGGTGGATTTGTTGTTGATCATTTAAATTAATTTAATACAGTTACCAGTGAGTTAAGTTCTGTAGGGGTAACTTATAATGATGAAGTTAGGGCTTTGTTTATGTCTTTGCTCATTGCCAGGAAGTTGGAATGGTTTAGTTATGGCCATTAGTAACTCTATCTTTGGATCTAGTACTTTAAAGTTTGATGATGTTGTCGGTGCAATCCATAGCAAGGAAATGCAATGAAAAAGCTCTGGTGAGACATCAGGTAATGCTTTTATTGCAGAGACTAGGGGAAGAAAAATGGAAAGAGGAAAGAGCCCAGGATATCACAATAAGTCAAGGAAAGATAGAAGCAAGTCCAGATCAGGGATAGTGTGCTCGAAATGTGGGAAGAAAGGACACCTAAAGAAACATTGCAAGTCCCGGAAGGGAAAAGGAGTCCTACAACAAGAAAACAATCATGAAGTGAATGTGACAGGTGATGTATTGCAAGATTCTTTCATTCTTTCATTATAAGATATTATTGATGGTTGGGTAGTAGATTTAGGGGCCTCATTCCATGCCACACTTGATAGGAAACATTTTCATGATTATGTTCAAAGAGATTTTCGACAGGTTCAATTGGGTGATGATAAACCCTATAAGATCATTGGAATGGGTACACTTTTCATAAAACAGTAGAATGGAAATCAATGGTTGTTGAGGGAGGTAAGGCATGTTCCAGATCTGAAGAAAAATCTTATTTCAACAAGGCAGTTGGGAGGTGAAGGCTGTGTGACTACTTTTACAAATAAAACCTGGAAGGTCACTAAAGGATCCCTAGTAATAGAAAAAGGAGAAAAGGTTGGTACATTGTATTTATGTAATGGTATTTCTAATTTTGTTAATGCTTTAACCTTTATAGGAGAAGATACGGCATGTGGCATCATATGCTTGGGCACATGAGTGAGATGGGGATGCAGACTCTTCACTCCAAAAATTTGTTGCCAAGTTTGAAGCATGTTGATTTAAAATTCAATGAGAATTGTGTTTATGGAAAATAGAAGAGATTCATATTCCTCAAAGTTTGGAAAGAAAACAAGAGCAGAAAGTTAGAGGTTGTGCATACAAATGTATGGGGACCTGCTCAAGTATCATCTCTCAATGGCTCTCATTATTATGTTACCTTTATTGATGATGTAACCAGAAAAAACTAGATTTATTGTATTCGAAACAAATTTGATGTATTTGATACTTTCAAGAAATGGAAAGCTTTTGTTGAAAATGAGACAGGAAAAAGGTTGAAGTGTCTCAGATTAGACAATGGTGGTGAATATTGCAAAAAATATTTTGATAGGTATTGTTTAGAGAATGGAATTTGCAGAGAGAAGACAGTTCTAGGAACACCATAAGAAAGTGGTGTGTCAGAAAGGATGAACAGGACAATCATGGAGCATGCAAGGTGCATGAGACTGCATACAGAATTTCCTTTACAATTTTGGGCAGATGCTGTAGATACTATTGTTTAACTAATAAACAGCGGGCCTTCAAGTTCCTTGGATGGTGGTATTCTAGAGGAGGCATGGATAGGTAAAAAGGTAAACTACTCATTTTTAAAGAATTTTGGTTGTGAAGCCTTTGTCCACATTAATAAAGAAAATAGAACAAAGCTCTAGGAAATATCAAAGAAATGTACCTTCATTGGATATGGTGTTAATGATTTTGGTTATCACTTTTATGGTTATGAAAAACACAAAATCATTAGAAGCAAGGATGTCATATTCAATGAAAAGGTTTTGGATAAGGATTAGCTATAGGAAAAGAAAACAGAGAATACACAGTGCTTGATGAGATCACAGAGAAAGTGATGGTGCCTAATAATCATAATGATCAACAACCAGAACAACAACAACAACCACAACAACAAGCACCTTAGACACCTGAAAGTGGTGTTAGAAAATCTACCAGGATAAGTAGATCCCTGAACGATACTCTCCTTCATTATATTATGTATTGTTGATTGATTCCGGTGAACCAAAATGTTATGAAGAAGCAGTGTAGGTAGAAACCAGGAAGAAGTGGGAGCAAGCCATGAAAGAAGAGATGTAATCCTTAGCACATAACCAGACTTGGGACATAGTTAGGTTGCCTGTAGATAAAACAACATTACAGAATAAATGGGTTTACAAGTTGAAGGAAGAAAATGGAGGTAGAAAAATTAATAAAGCTATACTTGTGGTGAAGACGTTTGCACAGAAAAAGGGTATATACATTGATGAGATATTTTATCCTGTTGTTAAAATGACTTCAATAAGAACTATTTTAAGTCTAGTAGCAATTGAATATTTTCACCTTGAGCAGTTAGATGTAAAGATAGCCTTTCTCCATGGGGATTTGGAGGAAGATATATATATGTAGCAGCCAAAAGGGTATGAGGTAAAAGGGAAGAAGAAACTAGTGTGCAGGTTGAAGAAGAGCTTGTATGGCTTAAAACATGGTCCAAGGCAGTGGTATCTAAAACTTGATAGGTTTATGTCTGAACAAGGTTATACTAGATGTCACTCTGATCATTGTGTTTATCTCGAAAGGAAAGATGATGGCAGCTATATTATATTGTTATTTTATGTAGATGACATGCTTGTTGCAGGTTCTAACATGTAGGAAATAAATGTGCTCAAAAGAAAATTGGCAAACTCATTTGTAATGAAGGATTTGGGTGCTACAAAGCAAATCCTTGGTATGAGAATAACTAGAGACAAGAAGAATTGAAAATTAACATGGTCTCAGAGTGAGTACACGCAAAAGGTGTTGAAAAGTTTTAATATGCAAAATGCAAAACCAGTTAATATACCTTTAGCTAGCCATTTCAAACTATTTAAGGAAATGTGTCCCAAGACTCAGGAAGAAATGGATTATATGTCTAAAGTTCCATATGCATCAGTAGTTGGAAGCTTAACGTATGCAATGGTTTGCACAAGGTCTGATATTGCACATGCAGTGGGAGTTGTAAGCAGGTACATGAACAATCCAAGAAAAGAACATTGGATGGTGGTGAAGTGGATTCTCAAGTATTTGAGAGGTACCACAAATCAAGCATTATGATTTGGTGGTTCAAACATTGCTCTATAGGGATATGTTGATACATATATGGCAGGTGATAGAGATAATAGGAGGAGCACCACATGGTATGTGTTTACTGTAGGTGGAATAGATGTCAGTTGGGTCTGTTATCACTCAGGTTGTCCCTAGGCTCCTAATAGGGATACGGTCGAGGTAACCACAAACCAATCTTCTGATTGCAGGATCTAGCCCACCTGCAATCGGAGAGGGCTCTCTCCTTTCGATTCAACCTTAGTTAATGATTTTAGGCTAGCTTTCTGAC
Organism: Pinus taeda; assembly: GCA_000404065.3. Classification (NCBI taxonomy): domain Eukaryota; kingdom Viridiplantae; phylum Streptophyta; class Pinopsida; order Pinales; family Pinaceae; genus Pinus; species Pinus taeda. The sequence goes on from APFE030190855.1 coordinate 125,521, forward strand.
TTCAAGGGAGTGTTTATTGTGATTGGAAAGAAGGTAGGATTCTCGAACAAAGAGGCACAGTAAGGTGTGCTAAGTTTCGAACCATTGGGCATGGAGTCACAGATTGAGGCTTGCGAGCGTTTTCTTGGTCACAAGGGGATACAGAGCGGGATAGCCACACAGGATACAATTTTCTATCTGCTGAAAGTACGAAGTGGACATCAGGGATGAAATGCAAAGGAGAATCATTTCATCATGCTAAAAAAGAGGAGAAATGGATGAATGGGATCCAGGAGCAGTTAAGAATGCCTAAGACATGCACTCATATGTGAAAGAAACAGCGTAAACCAGATCATTTAAGAATACAAGCTCATAACTGTTTCTGAAGAAAACATTGAAAAATGCAGAAATTGAACTTAAGGTGTAATGAAAGAAATCTTAAGCTATTCTTTTTTCCTGCAATTTAGAAAGGCGGAAAGGTGATAAAAACATAAAATAAAACAGCGAAGAGGAACACTTATTGGATCATGTAGAGACACAGGAATTCTGTGATCATTCCTTGGCCAAGAGAAAACATCAAGTTGTTTCGCAATCCATGCTTTCAACAATCTTTGATTATGGAAAAATATGACAGTTACAGTGC